>CM042085.1:9596061-9792867 GCA_023512835.1 Taxillus chinensis
AAAGGAAGAGGCAAGTTTCATCTTGTTAAGGCATCAACCATCTACAATCCATCATCCTCTATCTCAACATGACCATCTTCAACAATAAAAAAAGGAAGATATGCAATCACAAATTAACCATCATTTTCTACTGCCAATACATGACTCCAAAATAACAAAGAGGAGAGGCCAAAGGAAAAAAAAAGTCTCTACCATAGTTGTCGTCTGACCTTCGACTAGCCAGCGCCATCACCATACCCGTTGTCCGGCTTCCGTCCGGCCAGCGCCATCACCATAGCCATCGAACGCCACAAACCGAATTAACTGCAGACCCAAGCTCTGATCCTGAAGCAAATCGGGTTATGCTTCTCTCCCCTGCGTAGACCTTCCCTTTGATATAGAATCAGATGCAAACCCTCCCTCTGATACAGAATCAGATGCAGACCCCCTCTCTCTCTTGCTCGATCATGTGCCCCAGATCATCGTCCGTCCTTTCTCTCCTGAGCAGACACTTTGTCTCCCTCAAAAAGAAAATCGGTTGCAGACCCTTTCTCTCCCTCTCTCTCTTGCTCAATCGTGTGCCCCAGATCGTTTGCCCCCTCCCTCTTTTGGATTGAAGCTCCACACCTTAACCCTCCGTCACGGAACGCGGCGGCGAATTGAAGAATCATCTTTCTTTTTTTCTGCGTTAGAGCTTCAACCCATTAATAAAAAACCTATTAATAAAAAACCCTTTAAAAAATCTGACATGGCATAAGCCACGTCAGATTCGTGCGCCATTTCTTCCCCCGCATACCTGCATATAGCATTTCTCATGAGGAATAAAACTAAAGTGCACACGGAATTGATGCAGAAGGAATTACGAACTATATCTGAATCCATAACCCTCATGAAATAGTATGTGGGAGTATTTCAGACTTTAAACTTGTCCTTAACTAATGAAAACCATGAAAGTAATGGCAAAATATAAAAATAAACCTTAATGGTATGAAAATAATCGTCTTTAATTTAGTATTTTATTAGTATCAAATACAATGTCTTATTGATAACTGTAATAGAGAATGAATAAATAAAAATAAAATAAAATAATAAAAAATTATTTTGTTACCTTCACATCATATTTCCTAATTGGTTTTGCTATTATATTGTTGAATTTTCATGATTTATAAGTTTAAATATTAAATATTAATATTTGTCTTATATTATTATATTATTATATAATTGAAATAGAGCGTTGTTACCGATGAACTTTAAATAAAATTTAAACTAATGCAAAATAAGGCGATAACCAATCCCAACCAGCAATTCCAGATAGCAATTTCAGTTAAACAAACTTCAATCGAACAACATTCAAATGATAAAAAAACAATTAACTAAATGTTTGACAACAGAGATAAAACTAATTCATAAGTTTAATAAGAACAACCCACCCCTATCTAATGATTCGAGCCCAAATGGAGTTGTGAAGCCCTAGAATGCTAGGATCCGATGCAGTAAATCTCCGCCATTCCAGTTAACAACGAATTCAAGGAAACAAACCCTAATTGAGTGAGACAAATATAAATAAACAATGAAGAAAATGAGAGAGAGATTACTCCTTGAAGCTCACTGAGCACTATAAAAACCTGTGTTTGGGTTGATTTATGAGATAATCTTGATTTGGTAATGAAGATATCATTTTGATATCGTGCTCGGTGATACGAGCATTTTCACTGTAGTTAGGTCCAATTTGGAGTTTGGGACATTGAAAGGCTAGTTGTTTAATTTTTGGGCGTTTATTAATTAAAGAATTAACCAAAAATATAAATAGAGAGTGAGAGATAATCTCCTAGCATGTGGTCATTTGTGGTGCATGACTTTTGAGAGAGAGAGAGAGAGAGAGAGCTTGGAGCTTGGGTTTTAGGGTTGATTCATCCGTCAAATCTTTACCAAATAGGTGTTCCTGTACTTTTTATCTCGATTATGTTCTCGATATGCATAAATTTGTCATGATTTAAGAAAATCTAGCATGGACCCTGAGTTTTTGGGAAAATCCAATTTTTTGGTTAGATCTGGTGGTTTAGCATAATGTAAAGACTCGTATTTGGGTAGTTTTGAGAGATAGCCATTCTATGGGAATGTAACTATCTAGACGGTAGTGTAGTCGTCGATGTGAGCATTTTGACTGTACCTGGGCCCGATTCCGAGTCGGGGCCCCGTTTGACTCGATTGTTGACTTTTCAGGGTTTATTGGTTGACTTTGCGTTTGGGCAGTCAATTGAGTGTGATAATATCTGCTTAGTGTTGTGCTCGCCATTTCGAGCGTTTTGACAGTAATTTGACTCAATTTGGAGTTCGTGACCTCGGGAGGTCAATTATTGCGTTCGGGTCAATTATTGTTGGGAGGCCAATTATTAGCAGCAGTATAAATAATTAAGAAATTGCATTATCCCTTTAATTTGCTTGGTGCATGCGTGTTTGAGCAAAGAGAGAGAGAGGGAAGGTGAAGAGCTTCCTTTGGCAATTTTGGGGCGATTGGAGCTCGTGGATCACAAATAATCTTTCCAAGTAGGTGTCCTTGAACCTCTCATCTCGATTCTGTCTTTGATTATGCATGAATTTATCATAATTCATGAATTTGAGCATGAACCCTAGGTTTTGGGGAAAACCCAATTTTTGGGTTAGATTTAATGATTTAGCATAAGATCTGTGGGTAAGAACTGATTTATATCAGTTTGAGTATGTAATTTGTACTATGTTTAGTAAAACACGTGTTTGTGAGTGCCTGGGGGTTGCTGGGTTGATTCCAAACGAAATTAGGCCAAAAACGATGATGAACAGTACCCTGGGCGAACTGTAGGGTCGAAGTTCGTAATCAACAACTGTGGTGTCAGTAGCTATGGAATCAACAGGTTCGTAGTCAGCAGGTTTGTAGTCAGCAGCTGTGGAGTCAGTAGCTATGGAATCAGCAGGTTCGTAGTCAGCAGCTATGGAGTCAACAAGTTTGTAGTTAGCAGTTATGGAGTCAGCAGCTTTCGTAGTCAGCAGCTGTGGAGTCAGCAGCTTCGTTAGTCCGGATTAGTAGTCCGGAGTAGTTAGTCCGGATCAGTAGTCCGGAGCAGTTAGTCCGGATCAGTAGTCCGCATCAGCAACAGTGATCCGTACCTTCGCTCCGCAGCAGTGTTTCCGCAGCATCAATTCGCAGCTTCAATCCGCAGCAGTGTTCCGCAGCAGTGCAACTGCACTGCACTGGCTATTTACATTGTAAACCATTATGCCTCAAGTATATACTTAAGTTACAATGTAAATAACGAAATACCCCTATTTGGATTCAAAGAAAAATACTAGAAAAATTAATTCTCACTCTTTCAAAATGTGAAAATTGGGATTTAATGTAAAATCTCGAAAAAACCCAACAGTTCGTAGTGGTGACTTTTTGGAAAGTGGAGTTAGACATCTCAGAAAAATCCCCAAAAATCAGATTATCTTAATTATGATATGGGAACCCAATGCCGGGACTTTTGATTTCAAGAAAATAGCTGCTATGAGTACTTCCTTCATAAATCAAGGATTGAGGATTTACTTGTGAAGACTAACTACAGTTCTAAAGGAAATGTTGAGAATGACATGCCATACTAATGTTAGTATGTTGGTGTGAGGTATTGAGGCATGGACTCTGTGACTTGTTTGGGTTCTCACCGTGAGGCTAAGGCCTGTGTGGCCACTATGGCCGGGGCAGGCATATGGGCCGATGGCAGGCTCGTGTGGCGACTGTGCCGGGCATATTGCGCTGTGGCTGGGGACAGGCTAAGGCCTGAGTTGAGCCGTTGAGCTCATGGAGCTAGGGCTGAGTGCCCTGAGTTGGGATCCCGTGGAGGATCGTGGACAAGCTGTCCTGTGTGGGCAGGCTGGGTCCTGATGTTTGTTTACAGGCTGAGTCCTGGTGATTATGCACACTACACATTGCACGAGTACACAGAGCATGTAGTATAGACTTGTATGTTTGCATGATGTGGAGTGTTGGGGTCACCTACTGAGCTTGTCGCTCACCCCTACTTGCTATTTACCCTTTTCAGGTGTGACCCGAGACTAGTGGAGGACTTTCTTCCAGGAGGATGCCCACTACTCTGATGTATGATACAGTATTATATTATGTATTGTTTTATGTGATATCCCGGACATGGGTCCGTGGACAGTTGTATTTGCATACTGTTTGTGATGTGATGTCTGTATGATTGTTTGGCTTATTATATGCATGATGATATATGGGAAAGTATAGGATTACCCTTGATGTATGACTGTACATGGTTGCATATTTGAGACAGCACCCGCGGTGTAGTCTCCATTGGTGCTAGTCACCAACCCCTTGACCTTTCGGGTGCGGGTAAGGGAAAGTCATGTACCCGGTTCCGGGTTCCCTGGAATTCGGGGGCGTGACACATAAGATTTGTGATTAGGATCTGTGATATATACTGGTGGTTATGTGTTTATGTGATTTGGGGGTTTTATAACTATGTATAACATGATGGTTAAGAAGTTAACCATGAAAATCTAGATTTAGATCTAAATAGATATAATATGACATTATATATATATAGTTTTGTTGTTATCGTCGATTTGAAGGCGTTCAGTACGCGTTTTGAGGTATATATCGTAGTCTTTTAAGTAAAATGTGTGTTTGTGAGCGCCTAGAGGTTGCTGAGTTGATTCCAAACAAAGAACATGCTAAAAATAACGATGAACAGTACCCTGGGCGAACTAGAAAGGTCGAAGGTCAAAGGTCGAAGGGTCGAAGGTTGGAGGGTTGAAGGTCGAAAGTCGAAGGGTTAAAGGTCAAATCTTCGAGTTTTCGAGGCAAATCTTCGAGTCTTCGAGGCTGAGCTTCAAGTCTCTGGGTCAGCAATTCTAGGCTTAAAGCCATCTTTGAAAAATAAGCTGGAGGCAATGGAGTTGACCAACTACAAGGAGGCGGTCAACAAAGTGATCATTATTGAGCGAGGTCAAGATCAAGCGAGAGCCCAGAGACTGAAAAGTTCGGCAAGTCTGAGCAAGAAGAGGCAGAGTGGGGAGAGCAATGTAGCTCAACCTGAAAGGAGGTAGGCACAGAGGGTTTCTAACTAGGGAACCCGGAACTAGGAATATGACTTCCCCTTGCCCGCACCCAAAAGGTCAAGGGGTTGGTGACTAGCACCAATAAAGACTATACCGCGGGTGCTGTCTCAATCATGCAATCCTGTACAGTCATATATCAAGGGTAATCCTGTACTTTTCCATATATCGTCATACATATAATAAGTCAAACAGTCATACAGACATCACATCACAAACAGTATGCAAATACAACTGTCCACAGACCCATGTCCGGGATACAATACACAATAATACAGAATATAACATTGTATCATACATCAGAGTAGTGGGCACGTTCTCCTGGAAGAAAGTCCTCCACTAGTCTCGGGTCACACCTGAAAAAGGAAAAAGATAAGTAGGGGTGAGCGACAAGCTCAGTAGGTGACCCCAAAACTCCACATCATGCAAACATATAAGTTTATACTATATGCTCAATGTACTCATGCACCGTATAGTGTGCACAATCATCAGGACACAGCCTGCAAACAAACATAAGGACCTAACTTGCCCATACAGGACAGCTTGTCCACGATCCTCCACGGGATCCCAGCTCAGGGCACTCAGCCCTAGCTCCACGAGCTCAACGGCTCACGAGCTCAACGACTCAACACAATCCTCAATGGGATCTCAGCTCAAGGCACTCAGCCCTAGCTCCACGAGCTCAACGGCTCAACACAGGCCTTAGCCTCACAGTGAGAACCCAACAAGTCATAGAGCCCAAGCCCCAATTCCTCAAACCAACATACCAACACCAATATGACATTAAGGTTCACCATACTCCCTTTATAACTGAAGCTAGTCTTCACAAATCAATCATCATTCCTTGACCAAGGAATGAGATACCCATAGAAGTTGTTTTCTGGAAATAAAAAGTCCTGGCATTGGGTCTCCATATCATAATTAAGATAATTTGATTTTTGGGGATTTTTCTGAGATGTTTAACCCCACTTTCCAAAAAGTCACCTCTACGAAAAACTGGATTTTTCTGAGATTTTGTACTAAATCCGATTTTCACATTTTGAAGGAGTGAGAATTTAATTTTCTAGTATTTTTCTTTGAATTCGAAAGGGGGGTATTTCACTATTTACATTAGAGACTTAATGGTTACAATGTAAATGGTCCAGTGGTCCAGTTCAGTGCAGTTGCACTGCTGCGGAATACTACTGTAGAACACTGCTGCAGAACAACTGTTGCGGAACACTGCTGCGGAACATTGCTGCGGACTACTGCTACAGAACGAAGCTGCGAAAGAACTGTTGCGGAACACTGCTGCAGAACCACTGTTGCGGACTCCGAAGCTGTTGACTACGAAGCTGCTGATGTCACACCCCGGATTTCCAACCCGCAGAAACCGGTTAGTGATTCCCCATGCCCGCACCCAAAGGGACAAGGAGTTGGTGATAACACCGAGAAAGGGACCTTAGCACGGGTGCCATCCCTAATCCATATCACATATATAGCATACAAGTACAGAAATCTCATTTTAATCCAAAATACAAACATAAAACACACATACATATATGTCTTTCCCCCACGGGGTTACATCATAGTTTGATAATCCAATAAAACAAACAAATGCACACACAAGACCTTCACCTCTGGTAAACCTCCTAGCTCCTGTAAGTACCTAGAACAAACAAAGACAAATACAACAAGAGGGGTGAGCAACCACAGCTTAGTAGGGATCATGTCTCCCCAACCCATCCCAACTCTCTAGCAATATGTAAGGTGTATGCATGTGCTCGTGTCATTTAACATGTGCATCACCAACTCAATCATATATTCACACATTAAAATAAAAAGCAAGCCTCCTAGGTATTCTCACACATGGCCTCTCAGGCACCGTGTTGTCCCCCAGGCACAATCTTACCCCTCGGGCACAACGTTGTCTCACAGGCATATTAACCTCTTAGGCTCTAAACAAATCTTGCCTCCCAGGCCTTCAACAATAGCCTCACAGGCCCACATGACCACATTCATGCAAACACAACATCACATGTCATTACCACATATAAACCGATGATTTAAAACATTAATGTCATCTCATGCACCTTCCAAACATATTAAAATAAACAAAACATACATACAAAACAATAAAACAAGTTAGACTTCTCAAGTCCCTTCAAACTCATAGGCTCACAGCTTTAAATCCCCCCATTGGGCCTTCCACAAAGCATAGGAATCAAATCCTGAAGAAACTACGGAAAAAACGGCTCAAAACAACTCAAAACATGCCTTGGTCGACCTAAATATAGTTGATCATATCTCACATAACTCCTATGGTTCACCTGATTAAGTTGCTCTAACAAAACAATTTGATTCATCACATGGTCGATTGAAATGGTCATTTGAAATTGCAGATGGACGATTGAAAATTTCAATCGACCATGCCACTGCACCATTCAGGAAATCGCCATTTCAAGCTAAAATTCACATTTTTAAGCTTCCAAATCACACAAACTCATACCCAAACACTTCATATCATGTCTTAGCCTCATTTTCGTCACTTTATAAGCATTAAAACACCACAAATACGAAATCCCACGAATTTCCCCAAATTTCCACACTTAGGGTTCATAACTCAAATTGCATGAATTTGATGTTTGTTTCAATGTTTTTACTACTTTAATAAACATAATCAACAACATATGAGTGAGAATCATGAATCCCTACCTCGGATTTGGTCGATTTGAGCTTGGATCGCAAATCCCCTTTGAAATTTCCTTGGTTCTCCTCTTGCTCCTTCTTAAACACGCTCCCTCTTTCTCTCTCTTCACATACACGTTTTTTCCTTCTCTCTCTTCACTTACACGCACCACACAACATAAAAATATATATTTTCTTATATTTTCCCTATTTATACCTTGCATTTAATTTCTTAAAATAGCAAAATCACCCCCAAATGGCCCCGGCTCCAAATTGAGCCCAAATACTGTTAAAATGCTCCGTTTGACGAGTACATTCTTATCTAGATATTTTCATCCCTCAATATGCATTCCATCACATGGCTATCTCCCAAAACCTCAAACACAAGTCATTACAACTGACCATACAAACTACTAATCAAGGAAAGTCTTGATGCGAACTTCGACCCTAAAGTTCGCCCAGGGTACTGTTCATTATCATTTTTGCATGTTCTTTTTCTGGAATCAACCCAGCGACCCCCAGGCACTCACAAACACACGTTTTACTCAATAGACTACAAAATTACATACCCAAACTAATATAAATCAGTTCTTACCCACAGATCTTATGCTAAACCATTAGATCCAACCTAAAATTGGGTTTCCCCAAAACCTAGGGTTCATACTCAATGTCATAAATCATGATAAATTCGTGCATATTCAAAAATAGGATCGAGATAAGAGGTTCAAGGATACCTACCTGGAAAGATTATTTGCAATTCACGAACTCTAATCGCCCCAAATCACCAAAGGAAGCTCTTTACCTCTCTCTCTTTCTCTCTTTCTCTCTCTCTCTCTCTCTCTCTCTCTCTTGCTCAAACACGCACGCACTAAGCAATTAAAGGGATAAGGGAATTTCTTAATTATTTATATACTGCTGCTAATAATTGGCCTCCCAACAATAATTGACCTCCCGAGGTCACGAACTCCAAATTGAGCCCAATTACAGTCAAAACGCTCGAAATGACGAGCACATCATTGCTCAAATGTTTGCATACTCAAATGAACACTTGAACGCAAGGACAACCAATAAACCCCAAAAAGTCAACAATCGGGTCACTCGGGGCCCCGATCCGGAATTAAGCCCAAGTACTATCAAAATGCTCACATCGACGACTACACTACTGTCCAAATAGTTGCATTCCCATAAAATAACTATCTCTCAACACTACCCAAATACAAGTCTTTATAGTGAGAGTTTAGCTAACATGAGGTCAAGGACTTATTGGAGTTGTGGATTAACTGGACATTTATTGAGAGACTGCCCGAGGAAAAAGATGATATCCTACCGATGTGAGAAAATGGGGCATTGAGCTAGGGAATGTTCTACCCTTAGCTCATCCAGGCGTGTAGGCCCTCGTCCGAGAGAGCAGGGACAAAGGAGTGGGGCTCCATCTCAAAGGTCGGTGTTGCTTGCACAAAGTACTCGAGACGCGACTTGCGGTGCGGCGGCCTCGGCGTTGACTAGCGAGCAAGGCCCCAATGGGCCAGGCTAGTGATAGTGCGCCACGTGGGAGAACTTTTGCCATCACCAACAGGGAGGCAGAGGTGCCACCAGTGGACGAGTCAGGATTGGGATCTTCAGTGGTAAAAGGTACCATTATCATTTCTCATTCTATCTGTTCAATTTTAATTAATACTGGTGCTACCTATTCTTTTATTTTGTATGCCACAGTGGTTAGATTGGAGTTAGATCAGCAGACAGTCAATCTCTAATAGTTGCTTCGCTTTTGAGTAGAACTGTGATACTTGAGAGTATCTGTTATGCCTATCGGGTGACACTTGGGCGTGTTAACCTGTTGTATGATTTGTACATCATGAAGTTAAATGATTTTGATATTATCATGGGTATGTATTGGTTAGCTTCTATGGAGACCAAGATTGATTGTTTTCGACGGCCATGACATTTGTTATCACTAGATTCCGTTCGGGAGGAAAACCATTTGGGGTGCGGTTCCCCCCAACCATTATCTAAATGGTGATGAAAAATTAGAATCATCACCAACCGTTTTTGGGGTGCAATTGATCACCTAAAAGGAAATTATTTATGCCTCTAGGAATGGGCTCAGGAGTTGGTTATGCGCAGGGAAGGATTAACACCACCACAATGCCCTTTCAGTACCTATCTTGTTTTGATCGCTTGATTAAATTTTTAAAGCCATGTTGAATTTCCTATGGCTTAAACGTCTATTTGTTGAAGTTTAATTTAAATCTAATTTATCCTAAGTCTTTAAAGGGAGATCCTAATGTTTTTTTTGTTTTTTTAAAATTCTTTGTTGAAGTTCAAACTAGATCTAAGTTATCTAAAGGTCTAAAAAAGAACCGAAGTTGAATTAATTCCAAGTTCTATGTTGAAGTTTTAAATTAAGTGCTACCAGTACCACGGTGCTAAAGGTAAAAAGAAATAGTAAAAGCAAAAGCCAAGGGTTGAAAATACCATGTGTTCGAAAAGCCGGAATATTTGAAAAGCTTAAGTGTTTGAAAAGGATTTTTTAAAAGTAATTTTTGTTTGTTTGTTTAAATGTTTGTTTTCTTTTAGAACATTTTTTTTCTTTTGAGAAAATAAGTAAAGAAAGATTTAAGCGAATAACTTGTTTTCGTTTTGAGAAAACATTTATATATATATATATATATATATAAATATATATATATATATATTTTAGAACACAAGCGTTGATTTGAAATAAAACATTTCTTTTAGAACACGGTCTCTAATTTAGAAGAAGACATTTTTTGTTTTAACACATTTGTTTTAGAAAACCAGAAAAAAGAAAAGTGTAGGCGAATGACTTGTTTTTATTTTGAGAAATAAATTTTAATTTTAAAAAGTTTTTTTCTTTATTTAAGTTTTTTTTTTACATTTTTCATTTAAGAATTTTTAAAAAAAATAAATAAAAAAAACAAACAAACAAACAAAATTAAGAAAAGAAAGTGAGTGATTGTGACATCCACAAAAATAAAGAAAATTCACTTTTTTGTCTTTTGTTTTGTTTCTTTTTTCACCCTTCTTATTTACAACATTTACAACTAGGTTGGGTCATAAACCCTCATGTACAAAATCCTCACTGGCTATACTAACACTTACCTAAGGCCAAAGGAAATAAACAATAGGGCTACACATGATTGAATTGGAATACAAATAAGACATAAGCAATATAACTTACAAAACGCAATCCAAAGGAGATCAGAGGAGATATCGTGACACCATTGTTAACCCAAGAGAAAATAACAAAAAAACATACAAATCAAAACAGATAGTGGACGTTGAACTCATTGGAAACAGAAAAAAAAGATGTAGACCAAACCCATATATGTATATACACCCAAAACCAAACCCACACGCTCAAAACCCTGAGAAGAAAAGAAATAATAAAATCAAACCAGAACCTACACCCCAACTATCAATAACCTTTTGTCATTTTTTCTTAACATCAATCTTTTTTTTTTCTCTTGTTAAACCATGCACTCCACTTTTCTAACTGACCCAAATAAAAAGACAGAGCATGCACAATTATTTTTATTTTTTTTAAAACAGCACTGCCAAAACACAAAAGAAATAACAGATTCAGTCACTTATGAACAACACTCAAACAAATTGTTTTTCCCTAACATTCAATTATGGTTTTCCCAACAATGAATGCAAACAACACTCAACACTGGTTTAAAAAAACAGATTGCAAACTCAAATGAAAAACGTAGAACACAAAACACCCAACTAATTACAGGCCCAAATGAAGCCAACATTCAACTGCACTTGCAATGCAAAATAAGAATCCGACCAAGACACCAACACTGATCAGGCAAGGGTTCAACACACAAACAAACTGAACAAATAAAAAACGTGAATGTAAAATTCAAAACATGTGACCGCATGACAAAGTGCATGTGAAAATCAACACGCAGAAAAAAAAACAGGGGTTGGACGAAGCAAGAACAAGGAATAACTTGAAACTAATCACGCAAATCGAAGGGACCTTTTCTTCTCCAAGGTGCCTTCTTTAATAACTCATTTAATCAGATTATCATATGTACATACATGTATAAGAAATAACTATTTATTCATATAACACATGCATAGTACGTGAAAATGTCATAAAATTTAACATAAATATAAACTTCACTCACAATTTTCTCGACTTGCTCCCTAACTTTGTCATTATTATATGATCCACTTTTATCTTGTCTACCCCTCTTCCACAATGTATGACTCTCAATGGATTCAGTTGTATTTCGCTCTTGTTGCTGATAGACAATACAATGAACAAATCTGATGAGTATACATAGAAGCAATCAACCGAAGTAAAACTCTTATTATATTTCTTTTACTTACTATTTCGTCCTCCAAACCAGCATATCCTTTTCTAGCAATTCTATGATTGTAAATATTTTTGGCACGATTACTTTGCACCAGTCTGCGCACTTGCTGAAAAAACATTTTACATTACAATATTAATAACTATTTGAAAAAACAACACACGAATCAATTAATTGGGGGAATAGCATATTACATTCCAGGATTTACTTGTTATATCTTTGATGAAATCAGTCCACTGATCCTAGATGATGGTAGACCAAACCTCAGGTGCTTCTTTCTGTATGTTTTGTGGACATTTAACATAGGGCAGTATGTATTGAGTATACAACTTATGCTTGAAATCACGGAATCGAAGACCAACTTTTCTGTGGAGCTTCTTTTACCATCCTTTAAATTTATCACAACAATAATTCTCCTGCACATCGAATGTCAATGAAACAAGTTGTCATATTTTGATAAATATATACATAAGTATGATAAAATATAATATTGTAAAACATTATATAAAATCAAATAACCTCTATCACGTCTATAATTTTATCCTTCACGCTTTGTGGCCCTTGTTTCCAAGTTTTTCAGCTAATTGGGACATGAGTACGACATATCTTTCCAACATTAGTAGATGTCAATACTCGCGATGGCCCTATTGGTTGTCCTTTGATGTTAAAATTGAGTTCATGTTTTGCTTTCTTTCCTTTTCCTGCACCGATTGTGAGGCTTGTCTTTTCCCTCTTTCTCTTTTTTTGTTGTTTCTTCGAAGGATTGTCATTATTTTCACTGCTTTCTTGGCCATCAAATTGATCCATGTCACCTACAAAAAATATGAACGTAAAAATTATGCTTCCACGTCAGTTGCAGATAAATAAATAATGAATATTAATAAAAAAATCAATGATACACAATTCCTACCTTTTATTAATATTAACAATAATATATAGTAATACGAAGTTTGATTTTCATATCAAGAGCCTTTTAAGCAACCACTCATTCCCCTTCAACTCCATCTCTTAACAACATCGACCCATTTTGGTCAATTCTTTCAATATATTCATCATTTGGTAGTACTTGGCTTACATCAATACGATCCACACAAACTGTCATCACTGGTTTTTGTCCGGGCCCGTTTGGGTTGGGCTCAAACTAGACCAATGGTGAGAAAATTTAGAGTCGCCACCAACTGTTTTTGGGGTACAGTTGGATACCCTCTACTTTGAGTAGTTTAAAGTGTGTGGTCTGCGTTATCGAGAGAAGGGTTCGGGAGTTGGTTACGTGTAGGGAAGGATTAGCACCCTACAACGCCCTTTCGGTATCTAATTTAGGAGGAGGAGGTTTTTAGTTTATTTGTCTTGCCATGACTAGGTTAAGTTTCCTAAAGAGTCTATGATTTTTATTTGGCTAAGTTATTTATTAAAGACATAGTTAAAATGGATTTATCCTAAACTTCTAAAGGGAATCCCAAAAGTTTTGTTTTGTTTTTTTTTTTTTTTGAAATGGAGAATGAGATCCTAGGGATTGGTTTTGGTTTTTGATTTTGCTCTTGGAAATTGAAGTCCTAAAAAATGTGTTTTTATTGTTGGTTTGGGTTAAAACATACTTTTTTTGTGTTTGTTTTATTATTTTTTTTGTTTTTTTTGTTTTGGTTTTTTTTTTAATTTTTTTTGTTTAAAAGACATTTTGGAAAAAAATTTATTACAACATTTTCAAAACATGTTATTGAAGAGATTTTGAAAACATTTTTTATGGCAAAACGTTTTTTTTTTTTTGGTTTTTTTTTTGTTTGTTTTTTGTTTTTTTTAGGAGACGTTTTTTGAAAACATTTTTGAAAATTATTTATTGAAAATGTTTTGGAAAACGTTTTTTTGTGGAAAACATTTTGTTATCCTTTTTTGTGTTTTTTTTTAAAGCTTCGAACCTAAATCTATGCGTTTCATCAATTGAAAATACATATATATCAAAATAGATGTGGAGTGTGTGAGTGTGACATCCACAAAAGGAAAAAAATAAAATCACTCTTTTTTTCCTTTTCATCTTCTCCCTTTGCTCTCTCCTCTTTTTTTTTCCTTTTCTTTTTACTATACTTTACATATTACAACATACACATAGGAAGAAATACTGGAAAATACAATGAAAAAGGCTGAAAAGCAATTACATCAAATATAGATGAGCTAAAAACGAAAACTAAAAAAAAATGCTAAAAAACAATTACATCAAATATAGATACAAATAAGTTGAAAAATAAATAAATAAATGAACAAAGAAACAGATGCAAAGTGAACTGACTTTGGCTTTGGATTGGGACTCCGGCAGTGATATCGTTAGCGGGAGGATGAATCTCCAAAGGCTGGCCGATTAGACTTGGGCTGAAGGTTGAACGTCGCTGGTTGGAGCTGCAAAATCTGTGTCTCTCTTTTTTTGGATTTGATTTTATGATTTTGGTATTGTTGCTGAAAAAAAATAAAACAGAACTAGGGGACTAAAAATGGTGTTTCAGAATTTCTGGGTTTGAAATGGGGGAGAGTGTATGTATGAATGCTGGCAAAGTGAAGAGAGAAGTGAGGAGAAAAGGAAAGAAGACGAATTCGGATTGTATGTTTTTTTTTGGAAGGTAGGAGTTGGGCGATTTTAGGATGGAGAGGCAGCAAATCTCCTTTTTGTTCTGGCAGAATATCCTTTCTCTTTCTCTCCGTTTTCTTTTTTTTTTTCTTTTTTCCAGCGTGATCCTCTTTCTTTTTGGGACTGAACTCTTTTTTTTTTCACGAACCAACGCCCCAATCTCCCCTCTTTTTTCAACGAAACCGGCCTCTCCCTGCTGTCACGGGGTCAGGTTTCCTGCGCCTCTCAACCCATTGCGGCACTTAGCTTCTCTATCCACGGTCCGCTAAGTTTAGCCTTTAAGGGTTGAAGCGCACATAGACTGGTTTCGCCCTGCCACTGGGCTCATCAGGAGAACAGCTCCAGTTCCCGACCAGTTTGTGTAAGGATGGCCAAATCCCTTCTTCAACGTCAAGTCCTCGACTAGCGGCATGCTCCCCACATTCAACCGGGTCGGCACGTCTGAACTCCGAAGGGGTTCCATCCGTTTTCCTCCATGAACTGCCTGGAACCTTCCGCTGCGCACCATCTACGCTTTCAACCAACCCCTCTCCTTTACGTAGCACGAATACATTCCTGAATCGTGCCACTAAGAAATGTCCTGCCATCACCACGCTGCTCGGGTCGTGACATTCTCCTCCACCCAATCCTCACAACGTCCTCGTTGCGCTTGTCGACATCGCTTCCCCGCAGGTGATGGCATCGTTACCTCGACGCCCTCCCACTCGCCCAATGTCAACAACTTGGACATCGCTTCCCCGCAGGTTGCAACACCTTTACCAAGATGTTCGCCCACTCGCCCAATGTCCAAAGGATAGGAGGCTTCCAAGATCGCTCCGACGCGCTCCTTCGTACTCCCTTGCCCAACTCTGTATCACACTCTAGGATACTCCAACTCTATGGATGCAAAGCGTGCAAGACACTATCGGTCGACTCACCTCTGTGAGCTCCCACCTTGGGATCACGCTACTCACGAGAGTGCTCGGCGAGTCTTCAGGATACGGGCCGGTTCGGCTTTGATACCACTTGTCATGGGGTCAGGTTTCCTGCGCCTCTCAACCCATTGCGGCACTTAGCTTCTCTATCCACGGTCCGCTAAGTTTAGCCTTTAAGGGTTGAAGCGCACGTAGACTGGTTTCGCCCTGCCACTGGGCTCATCAGGAGAACGGCTCCAGTTCCCGACCAGTTTGTGTAAGGATGGTCAAATCCCTTCTTCAACGTCAAGTCCTTGACTAGCGGTGTGCTCCCCACATTCAACCGGGTCGGCACGTCTGAACTCCGAAGGGGTTCCATCCGTTTTCCTCCACGAACTGCCTGGAACCTTCCGTTGTGCACCATCTACGCTTTCAACCAACCCCTCTCCTTTACATAGCACGAATACATTCCTGAATCGTGCCACTAAGAAACGTCCCACCAGCACCACGCTGCTCGGGTCGTGACAACTGCGAGAGAACCAAGACGCATTTTAAAGAGTTGCAGAAAGTTTTTTGGCTGGACTGTCATTAATTGCAGCATTTAATGCTGCATTATTGATTTCCCTATTTTCATCCAGGTCTTGTGCAATTTGTCGGGTGGTCTAGCAATTTGCAGCTCGTGATTGCCCTTTTTTAATGTTTTTGTTTAGCACATGTGACCTACAAGTATTCAGAAATAATGCTTTGTCAGGTGGCCAGCGCATAAAACAAGCCTTGTGAATGACCATCGAAAAAAAAAAAGCCAGCGAGGAAGTGCCAGCGAAAAAAAAACGCCAACCAGCGAAGGTAAAGGGGGCAGAGGGTCGAAGTGTCGGCAGGTCGAAGTGTCGGCAGGGTCGAAGCTTCAGTGGGTCGAAATTTCGGTGAGGCGAAAGTCAACGGTCAATGGGTCGAAGTGTCAGCAGGTCGAAGGTCAACGGTCAACGGTCAACGGGTGGAAGGCTTACAAGCGTCCGGGGTCGAAGGGTCGATGGTTGAAGTGTCGGCAAGTTTATAGGCTTCGAGTGTCCAGGGTCGAAGGTCGAAGTGTCGGCAGGTCAATGGTCAACGGGTCGAAGGTTCGTAGGCAAGGTGTCGTAAGTTGCGGGTCGAAGGCGTCGAAAGTCGGCGTCGTAAGTCGCAGGCGTCGTAAGTCGCGGGTCGAAATGTCGGCAGCGAGGCTTCGAGGAACAACGGTCAAAGGGTCAAATGGTCGGAGTGTCGGCAGCGGGGCTTCGGGGCTTCGAGGCTTCGAGGCTTTGGCTTCAGGGCTTCGAGCTTCGGGGCTTCGGGGCTTCGAGCTTCGGGGCTTCGAAGGTCAATGGTCAACGGTCAACCCCGAAGTTTTTTTTTTGTTTTTTTTTGCCATAACTTCTTCATTTTAAGTCCGATTTGAGCTCGGTCAAGTGTGTTAGTCTCCACTTTTCATCCTCTATCACTTGGTGTTGGTCTTGGGGCGCTTTAAGGACTTGTAGCAGAAACCATTCTGTGGAAGTATGGGATCATTGTGAACCTGCTCAACAAGGTATATGGCATAGGCAGAAAGGTATATCAAATGGGGTTAGTATGTCCAACCCGGACAAAATGGGGTCCAACACAAACATCACTAACATCCTCTTCTTCTAGTTCTTCGTTAAGGTAATCTCTTTGTGGTGCTGTAAGAACTACTGACCAAGTCAAATCTAACTGATCTTGTACATGAAAAACCTGCTTAGCTTGGGAAGCCAAAATAAAAGGCTCATTTTTATGACCAATTCTACCAAGTTGAACTAATGTAAAACCAATATCATCTTCTTTAATCCCATTATTACTGTCAACCAATCACACTTAAAGACAGGAATTTTGAACATGTGATAATTGAGCAGCCATATCTCTTTAATAACACCATAGTAGGTAGTCTCTGCAACCACTAGATTGTTATCCCGAGCACTTACAACATGCATTGTAGTGGCAACTAAGCTAACACCATTGTTCTAGTTGACTCGCATCCCATCACGTTCTTTAGTATGATAATGACAGCCTTTAATGATATAATCGAGAACTTTTAACACTTCATCAGATGGGCCATATGCTATGTCACGCCCCCAAATTCTGAGCACTCACAGAATCAGGAATGCGACGCCCCTCACGCCCTTCAGGGGTCGAGGGGTTTGTGACTGATTCAACCCTGTACAATACCACAACGGGGGTAGCATTGTACTTACCGATGATCCAAACACAACATGCAATCAACCAATATTTATATCAGTGCAATCAATATTACGGAATTAAGTCAACACCATAAACACAAGTAGCAAGGTCCAGTTATCTAAGTTTATACAACTGTCATGGACCCAAGTTCGGAAATAAAATAAATAGATAGAAACTAAGTTCATAAAAAAAAAATAATCCCTAAGACGTTCCAACCTGGTCTGCTATGGCTCCACCAGCTACTCCCTATAATCTGTAGAAAAGAAAGACAAAGTAGGGTGAGCACGAAAGCCCAGTAGGTGATCTCCATCTCCACACCGTCCAATAAGGTGAAATCCTACGTCTACATGGTCGGTGTATGCTTGTGCCAGTGTAGTGTCACATCTCAATGCAAATAAATACTAACCAATCACAGAAAAAAACCATTTCAACTAATCCCACATCATGTAAAGCTTGTCGGTAAAACAATCATCTAAGAAATTCCCACCCACATACTCAGGAATTTCAGCTACCACTAGGCTGCCATATGTGGGACCCTCAGTACCCCATCGATAACCTGCCACATATGGGACCTGGGTTAACCAGCCACATAGGGGACCTGCGGCCTCTTGCCGACCCTCTGTGGGACCCTCGGTTGACCCAACCAGCTTCGCCACCCAATCTACACGTTATTAGGAAACAAGATATCTCCAGTGTTAAAATTCAAAATCATAAATAACGGCTTGTTATTTAGTGCACATGAACCGATACCATAAATGTTCAATTACAAATCGGAAATTTAGGACTAAATAACCACATAAAATTGGGAACCATAAATTGCCTAATACATATGTATATATATATATATATACGTATACATACATATATATATATTTAGCTATTTATTTGTATATATATATATACATATATATTTATATATATATATATATATATTATTATAATTAGGGCTGGCGTTGACGCACGGGGCAGCAAGACGCTGCCCCCGTCTCCCGTCTCCTGGTCGCCAACGCGCAGGCGCGGCGCGCCGGGCCAGGGGGCGGCAGGCCGTCGCCCCATCTCCCTCTTCCCTCGTTGGCCCGCACGCGCGACACTGACGACGCCGCCGCCGCCTCGGCCCTCGTCTCTCTCTCCAGTAAGACGTGCGATCGCCCAAGACGCCGCCGCCCTTGCCCGGTCTTCCCACGCCAACGGCGGTTGAGCGTCGCCCACGAACCACGGCGCCGTCGTCTTCCCTTCCCCCTCCGTGGCGCGCGCACAGAAGCCACCGCTTCGTCCAACCCGACGGCGCCGTGCCGACCAGCTACGATCGACGCGATATATATATATATATATATTTATTTATTTAGATTTATATTTATCAAAACTGATACAGATTCTACCCAATAACTTTACAATCCGCGTTCATAGAGCAACAACAACGATAATTAAAAACCAATAATCAGGATTCAATCATCTAAAATCACCTACCTGGATTCAAGCTCGGAAGGTCAAGAACACGGTGGTCGCGATCTCGTTTTCCCTAGATCACAGACAACGAATGTAGGGACGAATGTAGGGTTTACCCTAAGTGTCCCTCTATTTATACCCATACAAAATTATATAAATGGATTTATAATATTAATAATAGCAATAATCATAAGAATTAATAATAATAATTGATATGAGTAAATAATGTATTAACGGCATATTAATTATAATTAATCGAATATTTTAATAGTCATTACCTAAACACACGTCACCTAGGTACGAGTCGTTACACTCTCCCCACCTTAGAACTTTTCGTCCCCGAAAAGATAAGTCACCTCTAATGGAACAAAAGAGTTGTGCGCAACCTCAAGGCACGAGAAGGATTTGACACCCTCCCCACCTCAGGACTGTTCGTCCTCGAACAGCTCGGGGTGAAGAACACGCATCTGACTCTCGCGTTCCCAGGTCTGCTCCTCCATGTTGCGGTGACGCCACAAAACACGAACCAACGGGATTGTCTTGCCCCGCAAGACTTGTTCCCGGCGATCTAAAATACGGACCGGCGCCTCCACAACGAACCATCATCTACTACTCTATCTCACGCCAATCGAGCACATGGGAAGGATCTGGATAATATTGCCGCACGGTGGGAGACATGGAAAACATCATGAACACGAGCCAACTCGGGTGGTAACTCCAAACGATAGGCTATCGGTCCCACAGCTGCAATGATAGGGAAAGGACCCACAAATCGAGGTGAGAGTTTGGAGCCTCGCCCAAACCGTCTGTGACCCCGCCGTGGCGAGACTCGCAAGAACACGCGGTCCCCTACGACGAATCGGAAGCGGTCGCCGCCGCTATCGGCATAAGACTTCTGGCGACTCGGGCCGTCAATATCCGCTTGTCGGATCAGTGAACCAACTCGGTAGTCTCCTGAACCAAATCGGGACCCAAAACAGTGCTTCCCCTGCCTAGGCCCAACACGAGGGGAGCGACATGGTCGCCCATACAATGCCTCATATGGCGCCATTCCTATCGTAGCCTGGTAGTCTTGTTATAGGAGAACTCTACCAAGGGAAGGTGAGCCTCCCAACAACCTCCAAAATCCAATACACAAGCACGGAGCATATCCTCGAGAATCTGAATAGTGCGTTCGGACTGGCCATCTGTCTGTGGGTGGTAAGCTGTACTCAAATTCACTCGGGTGCCCAAAGCACGCTGTAGCTGCTGCCAGAACTGCGAAGTGAACCGTGCATCCCTATCAGAGACAATCGATAACGGCACACCATGCAACCGTACCACTACATCGACATAACGTTGCCCCAAGGTCCGGACCGGATTGGTCTCACGAATCGGAATAAAGTGGGCAGATTTCATCAAACGGTCAATAACAACCCAAATAGTATCATGACCTCTAGAACGAGGAAGCCCTGTGACGAAGTCCATAGTCACATGGTCCCACTTCCACTCTGGCACAGGTAACGATTGCAACTCACCGGCAGACCGCAAATGCTCAGCCTTGACCTGCTGGCACGTTAAACACCGTCGAACAAACTCCGCAATGGCTTTCTTAAGGCCCGACCACCAAAACGTTGCCGAACAAAGATGATACATCTTCGTTCCTCCAGAATGAACGCCAAACGAGAATGATGAAATTCCCGCAAAACTGCTTCCCGAAGAGGAGATGGAACAAACAATCGACCTCGATAGCGCAAAACATGGTCAGAATCTTCTGTCCAATCTGTGGGAAGTACGGCAGTCTGAATCTGATCCCGGAGGACCTCACACTCAAGATCCCCCAACTGACCTTCAATAACCTGACGCCGCAACTCAGGCACTGCTATAACCACACTTAGCATACCCGTATCGCTCCCCGTATTGGCTGCAACCTCGAGAAGCAAGTTGCCCCATCATCTCCCATTCTTTGACCAGACAGAGCCACCGTGGCCTGGCTCTTCCGCTCAAGGCATCGCCTACTACATTTCCCTTCCCGGTGTATACTGAAGGTCAAACTGGAACTGCTGCATATACTCCACCCAACGCCTCTGTTGGAGATTCAAATCCCGTTGAGAAAATATGTACTGCAAGCTCTTGTGGTCAGTGTATACCACAAACTTCTCCCCCAGAAGATAGTGCTGCCAACTCTTCAATGCAAAGATCACTGCAGCTAGCTCCAAATCGTGCGTGGGGTAATTTTTCTCATGGGTCCTCAATTGACGGGAACCATAAGCAATAACCCGTCCTTCCTGCATAAGTACACAACCCAGACCAACATTTGAGGCATCGCAATAAACCTCATAGGGTACACCCTCCGTGGTAGGACCAGGATAGGTCTTGAAGTCAATCGGCCTTCAACCGACTAAAAGCATTCTCACAAGCATCCGACCGGACAAATCGTACTCCCTTTCGGGTCAAGCTAGTCATCGGTGCGGCTAAACGGGAGAAGTCCTTCACAAACCTCCTGTAATAACCGGCCAACCCCGAAAACTCCGAATCTCAAAAACATTCGTTGGCCGCTTCCAAGACATCACTGCCTCAATCTTGCCAGGATCTACCGTGATACCCTCCGATGATACCACGTGCCCTAAGAACTTCACCCTCTGCAACCAAAAGTCACACTTCGTGAATTTTGCGTATAGCCTATGGTCCCTCAACGTCTGCAACACCACATGTAAGTGCTTTTCATGCTCGATCTCTGTCCGGGAATAAATCAAGATATCATCTATAAAGACCACCACGAACCCATCAAGGTAAGGTGTAAAGATCTGGTTCATCAATCCCATGAACACCTGGGGCATTTGTGAGCCCAAAGGGCATCACTAACCACTCATAATGGCCATATCTGCAAGCGAAGGCCGTCTTCGGGATGTCGACTCCCGCACGCAATCGATGGTATCCAGATCTCAAATCAATCTTGGAAAACCAACGGGCACCCCGAACCGATCAAATAAGTCATCGATCCTCGGTAGGGGTATCTATTCTTCACCGTCACCTGGTTCAACCGTTGGTAGTCAATACACAACCGAAGCGAACCATCCGCCTTTTTGGCGAATAACACTGGAGCACTCCAAGGCGAACTACTCCGTCTAGTAAAACCACGCACCAAAAGATCGTCAATCTGCCTCTTGAGCTCTCGAAGCTCAACCGGTGCCATCCTGTAAGTCGCCAACCGATAGGTACAGGTCCGGGTAGCAACTTTATCGAGAAGTCCACCTCTCTCTCGGGTGGTAAATCAACCAAATCCTCGGGAAAAACATCGGAAAATTGATCCACCACCTTAGGTAACACCGCCTTACCCTCCCGTTGGGCGTCGACAAGTGTCAAATCGCCAACCGATGGGTTACATCCCCCATCCTTGCCTCAATGGCCCCAACTTGCACGCATCATCGACCACTCACCCACGAAGGTGCCTCGAGTGCCCTCAGGTGTAAGGAAGGTCACTCGTCGCCTATAACATTCAATCACTGCCTCTACACGGGTCAACCAGTCCATACCCAATATCACATCAAAAGCATCAAAGTGCATCACAAATAGGTTACATCGGAGGTCAACACCTCCGAGGTAACCTCACATCCCGCATCTGGACCCTATCAATCACCACCAGGCCCCCTACGGGTGTATCAACCACAAGGGGCTGATCAACATGGTACAATCCAACTCTAGTCCCTCTACGGTTGAGTGTGCAACAAAAGAGTGTGTAGCACCGGTGTCAATCAAGACAAGACAAATAAGTACGTGAAACCAAAATTGTACCTCTCACCGTAATGGGCCCCGACTCGCCTCGTCAACCGGTGGAACTTCGCCTCTCTGTCAACGATAGCATAGTTCCTCCCCTTCCAACACTGCCACCGGCCCGACTCGCCGTAGCTCGATCATTCTGTCCCTTCTGAGTCTGGGCCTCCCACTGAGGCTGCTGTGTAGCAGGTCGCCCCTGTACCGACTGCCCTGACTGAGCCGGTCTCTGATATGGAGCACTGCTCCTCTGGCCCTGGTCACGAGGTCGATGTGGCCCTGCAACACTAGCCGAATGGCCAAGGACACTCTCCTATCCCGTGTCCTAGTCCCCCACATCGAAAGCACTTGAGTGGGTTGCCATTTTTCCGCCTACAATCCACCTCCTTGTGTCCCCCGAAGTCCACAAGATCGACATGTCCCCGAAACCGTGAGGTAGAACGCTGCTCGAGTTCCCCATATGTGAGAATTTGGGCACCGGCCTCTTGTCCCCCTGTCCCTCAGACTGCTCCTCTCTTGGCCTCTTTTGGTTAGGCCCCGATGAGCTCCCTGGTTTCTGAGTCCTGATCTGGTTTAAGTCCCGTTCTCCAATAAGTGCTTTGTTGACCGCGTCACTTGTGCGTGGTCAACTCCATCATGTTTAATCCCCTCCTGAGTGATGGTCTCATCCCATCTATGAAATCCTTGGGTCTTATTGGCCTCAACCCTCCATGACTGCGGGCAAATCTCCCTAGCTCAGTGAAAGCAATGACATACTACTGTCACGGTCCGACGCCCTGCTCCGGTGTATAATACTCCCGTCGCCTCGTCTTCCGCACGGAGCGAGGGAAATACTCGTGTGAAGAGCTCCACGAAGTCCTCCCATGCCATCGGGCTCTCGTGAACATGCTTCACGACGTCCCACCACCTACGGGCCCCACCTACCAGAAATGTGTGGCTAAGCGGACCTTAGCCTCTTCGGGCACCTGGATCGGCTCAAAGATGTCTTCAGTCCATTTGACCCATTCCTCGGCCTCATCGGTCTCGTATTTGCCTCAAACTTCGTCGGTTTCTTTCAAGAACCGACTCACCCGATCGATCGGTACCGAGGCGGAACCGTCGTGACTCAAGGGCGGCTCACCTCTAAAACCTCCCGCTTCTTGCTCTGTTAAGGCTGTGTTGCCTCCTCGGTTCCTCCCCGCATCACTTCTCTGGCCACTTCCCTCATGGTACCCTGTAGGCACCCTGGATTTGGCTCAATATTTGAGCCCCAATCGAGCACGAATGTCCGAACCAAGGCGTACTTGGAGAACTCTGTTCTCCTTGTGATTCAGATCGAATGGACAGGTTCCTCTGCTGGACCTTGAGCCCTAGTCTTGGGTGCCATTCTGTCCAACACATATCAACAATCTATTAACTATTGCATACTAGTCAAACCACCAAATTAACAATGAGGTTCCAAGCCTCTCATCCACACACATCACAATAGGTTGTTATTCACTTAGGCTTCCTAAGTTTAAACCAACTTAATAGCATTTTCAATCAAGGAACCACGGTCACCAAGGAAAAATCAAATCACAAATATTCAATAATACAACCAACACAAACACGTCATCGAATAACATCATCAAATCATTTCTAGTGCCTAGATATGCACAATCGGTTTAGAGATGTATGCACCCAACCCAAATGCCTCCTAAGATGCTGACGGACCCTTAGTCAACCCGAACACATATAAGGATTACGTTGATCGGGCGCCTCCCCTATAGTCTTCCAAGCTTCTAGTGTCTATCAATCACCCCTCACTAACCTAGGTCCACTAGACCATGCTCGATACCAACTTGTCACGCCCCCAAATTCCGAGCACTCAAGAATCGGAATGCGACGCCCTCACGCCCTTCAGGGGTCGAGGGTTTCGTGGATCGATTCAACCCCGTACAATACCACAACGGGGGGTAGCATTGTACCCGATGATCCAAACACAACATGCAATCAACCAATATTTATATCGGTGCAATCAATATTACGGAATTAAGTCAACACCATAAACACAAGTAGCAAGGTCCAGTTATCTAAGTTTATATAATCACCCGGACCCAAGTCCCAAAATAAAATAAATAGATAAAACCAAGTTTATAAAAAAAAATAATCCCTAAGACGTTCCAACCTGGTCTGCTATGGCTCCACCAACTACTCCCTATAATCTGAGAAAAGAAAGACAAAGTAGGGTGAGCACGAAAGCCCAATAGGTGATCTCCATCTCCACACCGTCCAATAAGGTGAAATCCTACGTCTACATGGTCGGTGTATGCTTGTGCCAGTGTAGTGTCACATCTCAATGCAAATAAATACTAACCAATCACAGAAAAAAAACCATTTCAACTAATCCCACATCATGTAAAGCTTGTCGGTAAAACAATCATCTAAGAAATTCCCACCCACATACTCAGGAATTTCAGCTACCACTAGGCTGCCATATATGGGACCCTCAGTACCCCATCGATAACCCGCCACAACATTGCACGGCAGGCTACGCGAGCATGTGTGATGTACTTGCATGCTTGCATGATGTGGGAGTGTCAGTCACTCTACCGAGCTTGTCGCTCACCCCTACTTGCTATTTACCCTTTTCAGGTGTACCCGAGACTAGTGGAGGACTTTCTTCCAGGAGGATGCCCACTACTCGATGTAGATACAAAGTATTATATTATGTATTGTTTTATGTGATATCCCGGACATGGGTCCGGGATTGTATTTGCATACTGGTTTGTGATGTGATGTCTGTATGATTGTTTGTTTATTATATGCATGATGATATATGGGAAAGTATAGGATTACCCTTCGATGTATTTGTACATGGTTGCATATTTGAGACACAGACCAGTGTAGTCTCCATTGGTGCTAGTCACCAACCCCTTGACTTTCGGGTGCGGGTAAGGAAAGTCATGTACCGGGTTCCGGGTTCCCCTGAATTCGGGGCGTGACACATAAGATTTGTGATTGGGATCCTGTGATATATACTGGTGGTTATGTGTTTATGTGATTTGGGGGTTTTATAACTATGTATAACATGATGGTTAAGAAGTTAACCATGAAAATCTAGATTTAGATCTAAATAGATATAATATGACATTATATATATATAGTTTTGTTGTTATCGTCGATTTGAGGCGTTCAAGATGCCGCTTTGAGGTATATATCGTAGTCTTTTAAGTAAAATGTGTGTTTGTGAGCGCTAGAGGTTGTCGAGTTGATTCCAAACAAAGAACATGCTAAAAATAACGATGAACAAGACTGGCGAACTAGAAAGGTCGAAGGTCAAAGGTCGAAGGGTCGAAGGTTGGAGGGTTAAGGTCGAAAGTCGAAGGGTTAAAGGTCAAATCTTAGTTTTGAGGCAAATCTTCGAGTCTTCGAGGCCGAGCTTCAAGTCTCTCGGGTTCAGTAATTCTAGGCTTAAAGCCATCTTTGAAAATAAGTGAGGCAATGGAGTTGACCAACTACAAGGAGGCGGTCAACAAAGTGATCATTATTGAGCGAGGTCAAGATCAAGCGAGAGCCCGTAGACCGAAAGTTCGGGCAAGTCCGAGCAAGAAGAGGCGAGTGGGGAGAGCAATGTAGCTCAACCCGAAAGGAGGTAGGCACAGAGGGTTTCTAACTAGGGAACCCTAACTAGGAATATGACTTCCCCTGCCCGCACCCAAAAGGTCAAGGGGTTGGTGACTAGCACCAATAGAGACTATCACCGCGGGTGCCGTCTCAATCATGCAACTCTTTACAAATATATATCAAGGGTAATCCCGTACTTTTCCATATATCGTCATACATATAATAAGTCAAACAAATACATGACATCACATCACAAACAAGTATGCAAATACAACGTCCACGACCCATGTCCTGGATACAATACACAATAATACGTAATATAACATTGTATCATACATCGAGTAGTGGGCACGTTCTCCGGGAAGAAAGTCCTCCACTAGTCTCGGGTCACACTCGAAAAAGGAAAAAGATAAGTAGGGGTGAGCGACAAGCCCGCAGGGTGACCCCAAAACTCCACATCATGCAAACATATAAGTTTATACTATATGCTCAATGTACTTACGCACCGTATAGTGTGCACAATCATCGTGACACAACAAACAAACATAAGGACCTAACTTGCCCATACAGAGGACTTTGTCCACGATCCTCCACGGGATCCCTCCAGCAGCACTCAGCCTCAGCCCACCACGAGCTCAACGGCTCACGAGCTCAACGACTCAACACAATCCTCAATGGGATCTCAGCTCAAGGCACTCAAACCCTAGCTCCACGAGCTCAACGGCTCAACACAGCCTTAGCCTCACAATGAGAACTCAACAAGTCATAGAGCCTAAGCCCCAATTCCTCAAACCAACATACCAACACCAATATGACATTAAGGTTCACCATACTCCCTTTTATAATCGAAGCTAGTCTTCACAAATCAATCATCATTCCTCGACCAAGGAACCGAGATACCCATGGTTGTTTTCCGGAAATAAAAAAGTCCTGGCATTGGGTCTCCATATCATAATTAAGATAATTTGATTTTTGGGGATTTTTCCCGAGATGTTTAACCCCACTTTCCAAAAAGTCACCTCTACTAAAAACTGGATTTTTCCGAGATTTTGTACTAAATCCGATTTTCACATTTTCAAGGAGTGAGAATTTAATTTTCTAGTATTTTTCTTTGAATTCGAAAGGGGTATTTCACTATTTACATTAGAGACTTAATGGTTACAATGTAAATGGTCCAGTGGTCCAGTTCAGTGCAGGTACCTCTCGTCACGGAATACTACTTGTAGAACACTGCTGGGAACAACCGTTGCGGAACACCGCTCGTTGGAACATTGCCGCGGACTACGCTGCGTAACGAAGCTGCGAAAGAACTGTTGCGGAACACTGCTGCAGAACCACTGTTGCGGACTCCGAAGCTGTTGACTACGAAGCTGCTGATGTCACACCCCGGATTTCCAACCCGCAGAAACCGGTTAGTGATTCCCCATGCCCGCACCCAAAGGGACAAGGAGTTGGTGATAACACCGAGAAAGGGACCTTAGCACGGGTGCCATCCCTAATCCATATCACATATATAGCATACAAGTACTAAATCTCATTTTAATCCAAAATACAAACATAAAACACACATACATATATGTCTTTCCCCCACGGGGTTACATCATAGTTTGATAATCCAATAAAACAAACAAATGCACACACAAGACCTTCACCTCTGGTAAACCTCCTAGCTCCTGTAAGTACCTAGAACAAACAAAGACAAATACAACAAGAGGGGTGAGCAACCACAGCTTAGTAGGGATCATGTCTCCCCAACCCATCCCAACTCTCTAGCAATATGTAAGGTGTATGCATGTGCTCGTGTCATTTAACATGTGCATCACCAACTCAATCATATATTCACACATTAAAATAAAAAGCAAGCCTCCTAGGTATTCTCACACATGGCCTCTCAGGCACCGTGTTGTCCCCCGAGCACAATCTTACCCCTCGGGCACAACGTTGTCTCACAGGCATATTAACCTCTTAGGCTCTAAACAAATCTTGCCTCCCAGGCCTTCAACAATAGCCTCACAGGCCCACATGACCACATTCATGCAAACACAACATCACATGTCATTACCACATATAAACCGATGATTTAAAACATTAATGTCATCTCATGCACCTTCCAAACATATTAAAATAAACAAAACATACATACAAAACAATAAAACAAGTTAGACTTCTCAAGTCCCTTCAAACTCATAGGCTCACAGCTTTAAATCCCCCCATTGGGCCTTCCACAAAGCATAGGAATCAAATCCTGAAGAAACTACGGAAAAAACGGCTCAAAACAACTCAAAACATGCCTTGGTCGACCTAAATATAGTTGATCATATCTCACATAACTCCTATGGTTCACCTGATTAAGTTGCTCTAACAAAACAATTTGATTCATCACATGGTCGATTGAAATGGTCATTTGAAATTGCAGATGGACGATTGAAAATTTCAATCGACCATGCCACTGCACCATTCAGAAATCGCCATTTCAAGCTAAAATTCACATTTTTAAGCTTCCAAATCACACAAACTCATACCCAAACACTTCATATCATGTCTTAGCCTCATTTTCGTCACTTTATAAGCATTAAAACACCACAAATACGAAATCCCACGAATTTCCCCCAAATTTCCACACTTAGGGTTCATAACTCAAATTGCATGAATTTGATGTTTGTTTCAATGTTTTTACTACTTTAATAAACATAATCAACAACATATGAGTGAGAATCATGAATCCCTACCTCGGATTTGGTCGATTTGAGCTTGGATCGCAAATCCCCTTTGAAATTTCCTTGGTTCTCCTCTTGCTCCTTCTTAAACACGCTCCCTCTTTCTCTCTCTTCACATACACGTTTTTTCCTTCTCTCTCTTCACTTACACGCACCACACAACATAAAAATATATATTTTCTTATATTTTCCCTATTTATACCTTGCATTTAATTTCTTAAAATAGCAAAATCACCCCCAAATGGCCCCGGCTCCAAATTGAGCCCAAATACTGTTAAAATGCTCCGTTTGACGAGTACATTCTTATCTAGATATTTTCATCCCTCAATATGCATTCCATCACATGGCTATCTCCCAAAACCTCAAACACAAGTCATTACAGCTGACCATACAGCTACTAACTGCGAAGCTGCTGACTGCGAACTTCGACCCTAAAGTTCGCCCAGGGTACTGTTCATTATCATTTTTGCATGTTCTTTTTCTGGAATCAACCCAGCGACCCCCAGGCACTCACAAACACACGTTTTACTCAATAGACTACAAAATTACATACCCAAACTAATATAAATCAGTTCTTACCCACAGATCTTATGCTAAACCATTAGATCCAACCTAAAATTGGGTTTCCCCAAAACCTAGGGTTCATACTCAATGTCATAAATCATGATAAATTCGTGCATATTCAAAAACAGGATCGAGATAAGAGGTTCAAGGATACCTACCTGGAAAGATTATTTGCAATTCACGAACTCTAATCGCCCCAAATCACCAAAGGAAGCTCTTTACCTCTCTCTCTTTCTCTCTTTCTCTCTCTCTCTCTCTCTCTCTCTCTCTCTCTCTCTCTCTCTCTCTCTCTCTCTCTCTCTCTCTTGCTCAAACACGCACGCACTAAGCAATTAAAGGGATAAGGGAATTTCTTAATTATTTATATACTGCTGCTAATAATTGGCCTCCCAACAATAATTGACCTCCCGAGGTCACGAACTCCAAATTGAGCCCAATTACAGTCAAAACGCTCGAAATGACGAGCACATCATTGCTCAAATGTTTGCATACTCAAATGAACACTTGAACGCAAGGACAACCAATAAACCCCAAAAAGTCAACAATCGGGTCACTCGGGGCCCCGATCCGGAATTAAGCCCAAGTACTATCAAAATGCTCACATCGACGACTACACTACTGTCCAAATAGTTGCATTCCCATAAAATAACTATCTCTCAATACTACCCAAATACAAGTCTTTATAGTGAGAGTTTAGCTAACATGAGGTCAAGGACTTATTGGAGTTGTGGATTAACTGGACATTTATTGAGAGACTGCCCGAGGAAAAAGATGATATCCTACCGATGTGAGAAAATGGGGCATTGAGCTAGGGAATGTTCTACCCTTAGCTCATCCAGCAGTGTAGGCCCTCGTCTGAGAGAGCAGGGACAAAGGAGTGGGGCTCCATCTCAAAGGTCGGTGTTGCTAGCACAAAGTACTCAGACGCGACTTGCAGTGCAGCAGCCTCAGCGTTGACTAGCAGAGCAAGGCCCCAATGGGCCAGGCTAGTGATAGTGCGCCACGTGGGAGAACTTTTGCCATCACCAACAGGGAGGCAGAGGTGCCACCAGTGGACGAGTCAGGATTGGGATCTTCAGTGGTAAAAGGTACCATTATCATTTCTCATTCTATCTGTTCAATTTTAATTAATACTGGTGCTACCTATTCTTTTATTTTGTATGCCACAGTGGTTAGATTGGAGTTAGATCAGCAGACAGTCAATCTCTAATAGTTGCTTCGCTTTTGAGTAGAACTGTGATACTTGAGAGTATCTGTTATGCCTATCGGGTGACACTTGGGCGTGTTAACCTGTTGTATGATTTGTACATCATGAAGTTAAATGATTTTGATATTATCATGGGTATGTATTGGTTAGCTTCTATGGAGACCAAGATTGATTGTTTTCGACGGCCATGACATTTGTTATCACTAGATTCCGTTCGGGAGGAAAACCATTTGGGGTGCGGTTCCCCCCCAACCATTATCTAAATGGTGATGAAAAATTAGAATCATCACCAACCGTTTTTGGGGTGCAATTGATCACCTAAAAGGAAATTATTTATGCCTCTAGGAATGGGCTCAGGAGTTGGTTATGCGCAAGGAAGGATTAACACCACCACAATGCCCTTTCGTACCTATCTTGTTTTGATCGCTTGATTAAATTTTTTAAAGCCATGTTGAATTTCCTATGGCTTAAACGTCTATTTGTTGAAGTTTAATTTAAATCTAATTTATCCTAAGTCTTTAAAGGGAGATCCTAATGTTTTTTTTGTTTTTTTAAAATTCTTTGTTGAAGTTCAAACTAGATCTAAGTTATCTAAAGGTCTAAAAAAGAACCGAAGTTGAATTAATTCCAAGTTCTATGTTGAAGTTTTAAATTAAGTGCTACCAGTACCACGGTGCTAAAGGTAAAAAGAAATAGTAAAAGCAAAAGCCAAGGGTTGAAAATACCATGTGTTCGAAAAGCCGGAATATTTGAAAAGCTTAAATGTTTGAAAAGGATTTTTTAAAAGTAATTTTTGTTTGTTTGTTTAAATGTTTGTTTTCTTTTAGAACATTTTTTTTCTTTTGAGAAAATAAGTAAAGAAAGATTTAAGCGAATAACTTGTTTTCGTTTTGAGAAAACATTTATATAATATATATATATATATATATATATATATATATATATATATATATAAGAACACAAGCGTTGATTTGAAATAAAACATTTCTTTTAGAACACAGTCTCTAATTTAGAAGAAGACATTTTTTGTTTTAACACATTTGTTTTAGAAAACCAGAAAAAGAAAAGTGTAGGCGAATGACTTGTTTTTATTTTGAGAAATAAATTTTAATTTTAAAAAGTTTTTTTCTTTATTTAAGTTTTTTTTTTACATTTTTCATTTAAGAATTTTTAAAAAAAAATAAATAAAAAAACAAACAAACAAACAAAATTAAGAAAAGAAAGTGAGTGATTGTGACATCCACAAAAATAAAGAAAATTCACTTTTTTGTCTTTTGTTTTGTTTCTTTTTTCACCCTTCTTATTTACAACATTTACAACTAGGTTGGGTCATAAACCCTCATGTACAAAATCCTCACTGGCTATACTAACACTTACCTAAGGCCAAAGGAAATAAACAATAGGGCTACACATGATTGAATTGGAATACAAATAAGACATAAGCAATATAACTTACAAAACGCAATCCAAAGGAGATCAGAGGAGATATCGTGACACCATTGTTAACCCAAGAGAAAATAACAAAAAAACATACAAATCAAAACAGATAGTGGACGTTGAACTCATTGGAAACAGAAAAAAAAGATGTAGACCAAACCCATATATGTATATACACCCAAAACCAAACCCACACGCTCAAAACCCCGAGAAGAAAAGAAATAATAAAATCAAACCAGAAACCTACACCCCAACTATCAATAACCTTTTGTCATTTTTTCTTAACATCAATCTTTTTTTTTTCTCTTGTTAAACCATGCACTCCACTTTTCTAACTGACCCAAATAAAAAGACAGAGCATGCACAATTATTTTTATTTTTTTTTAAAACAGCACTGCCAAAACACAAAAGAAATAACAGATTCAGTCACTTATGAACAACACTCAAACAAATTGTTTTTCCCTAACATTCAATTATGGTTTTCCCAACAATGAATGCAAACAACACTCAACACTGGTTTAAAAAAACAGATTGCAAACTCAAATGAAAAACGTAGAACACAAAACACCCAACTAATTACAGGCCCAAATGAAGCCAACATTCAACTGCACTTGCAATGCAAAATAAGAATCCGACCAAGACACCAACACTGATCAGGCAAGGGTTCAACACACAAACAAACTGAACAAATAAAAAACGTGAATGTAAAATTCAAAACATGTGACCGCATGACAAAGTGCATGTGAAAATCAACACGCAGAAAAAAAAAGGGGGTTGGACGAAGCAAGAACAAGGAATAACTTGAAACTAATCACGCAATCGAAGGGACCTTTTCTTCTCCAAGGCGCCTTCTTTAATAACTCATTTAATCAGATTATCATATGTACATACATGTATAAGAAATAACTATTTATTCATATAACACATGCATAGTACGTGAAAATGTCATAAAATTTAACATAAATATAAACTTCACTCACAATTTTCTCGACTTGCTCCCTAACTTTGTCATTATTATATGATCCACTTTTATCTTGTCTACCCCTCTTCCACAATGTATGACTCTCAATGGATTCGATTGTATTTCGCTCTTGTTCTTGATAGACAATACAATGAACAAATCGATGAGTATACATAGAAGCAATCAACCGAAGTAAAACTCTTATTATATTTCTTTTACTTACTATTTCGTCCTCCAAACCAAGCATATCCTTTTCTAGCAATTCTATGATTGTAAATATTTTTGGCACGATTACTTTGCACCAGGTCTCGCACTTGTTTGAAAAAACATTTTACATTACAATATTAATAACTATTTGAAAAAACAACACACGAATCAATTAATTGGGGGAATAGCATATTACATTCCAGGATTTACTTGTTATATCTTTGATGAAATCAGTCCACCGATCCTAGATGATGGTAGACCAAACCTCAGTGCTTCTTCGTATGTTTTGTGGACATTTAACATAGGGCATGATGTATTGAGTATACAACTTATGCTTGAAATCACGGAATCGAAGACCAACTTTTCGTGGAGCTTCTTTTACCATCCTTTAAATTTATCACAACAATAATTCTCCCGCACATCGAATGTCAATGAAACAAGTTGTCATATTTTGATAAATATATACATAAGTATGATAAAATATAATATTGTAAAACATTATATAAAATCAAATAACCTCTATCACGTCTATAATTTTATCCTTCACGCTTTGTGGCCCTTGTTTCCAAGTTTTTCGGCTAATTGGGACATGAGTACGACATATCTTTCCAACATTAGTAGATGTCAATACTCGCGATGGCCCTATTGGTTGTCCTTTGATGTTAAAATTGAGTTCATGTTTTGCTTTCTTTCCTTTTCCTGCACCGATTGTGAGGCTTGTCTTTTCCCTCTTTCTCTTTTTTTTGTTGTTTCTTCGAAGGATTGTCATTATTTTCACCGCTTTCTTGGCCATCAAATTGATCCATGTCACCTACAAAAAATATGAACGTAAAAATTATGCTTCCACGTCAGTTGCAGATAAATAAATAATGAATATTAATAAAAAAATCAATGATACACAATTCCTACCTTTTATTAATATTAACAATAATATATAGTAATACGAAGTTTGATTTTCATATCAAGAGCCTTTTAAGCAACCACTCATTCCCCTTCAACTCCATCTCTTAACAACATCGACCCATTTTGGTCAATTCTTTCAATATATTCATCATTTGGTAGTACTTGGCTTACATCAATACGATCCACACAAACTGTCATCACTGGTTTTTGTCCGGGCCCGTTTGGGTTGGGCTCAAACTAGACCAATGGTGAGAAAATTTAGAGTCGCCACCAACTGTTTTTGGGGTACAGTTGGATACCCTCTACTTTGAGTAGTTTAAAGTGTGTGGTCTGCGTTATCAGAGAAGGGTTCGGGAGTTGGTTACGTGTAGGGAAGGATTAGCACCCCTACAGCGCCCTTTCGGTATCTAATTTAGGAGGAGGAGGTTTTTAGTTTATTTGTACTGCCATGACTAGGTTAAGTTTCCTAAAGAGTCTATGATTTTTATTTGGCTAAGTTATTTATTAAAGACATAGTTAAAATGGATTTATCCTAAACTTCTAAAGGGAATCCCAAAAGTTTTGTTTTGTTTTTTTTTTTTTTTGAAATGGAGAATGAGATCCTAGGGATTGGTTTTGGTTTTTGATTTTGCTCTTGGAAATTGAAGTCCTAAAAAATGTGTTTTTATTGTTGGTTTGGGTTAAAACATACTTTTTTGTGTTTGTTTTATTATTTTTTTGTTTTTTTGTTTTGTTTTTTTTTTAATTTTTTTTGTTTAAAAGACATTTTGGAAAAAAATTTATTACAACATTTTCAAAACATGTTATTGAAGAGATTTTGAAAACATTTTTATGGCAAAACGTTTTTTTTTTGTTGGTTTTTTGTTTGTTTTTTTTAGGAGACGTTTTTTGAAAACATTTTTGAAAATTATTTATTGAAAATGTTTTGGAAAACGTTTTTTTGTGGAAAACATTTTGTTATCCTTTTTTGTGTTTTTTTTTAAAGCTTCGAACCTAAATCTATGCGTTTCATCAATTGAAAATACATATATATCAAAATAGATGTGGAGTGTGTGAGTGTGACATCCACAAAAGGAAAAAAATAAAATCACTCTTTTTTTCCTTTTCATCTTCTCCCTTTGCTCTCTCCTCTTTTTTTTTTCCTTTTCTTTTTACTATACTTTACATATTACAACATACACATAGGAAGAAATACTGGAAAATACAATGAAAAAGGCTGAAAAGCAATTACATCAAATATAGATGAGCTAAAAACGAAAACTAAAAAAAAATGCTAAAAAACAATTACATCAAATATAGATACAAATAAGTTGAAAAATAAATAAATAAATGAACAAAGAAACAGATGCAAAGTGAACTGACTTTGGCTTTGGATTGGGACTCCGGCAGTGATATCGTTAGCGGGAGGATGAATCTCCAAAGGCTGGCCGATTAGACTTGGGCTGAAGGTTGAACGTCGCTGGTTGGAGCTGCAAAATCTGTGTCTCTCTTTTTTTGGATTTGATTTTATGATTTTGGTATTGTTCTTTGAAAAAAAATAAAAAGGAAACTAGGGGACTAAAAATGGTGTTTCAGAATTTCTGGGTTTGAAATGGGGGAGAGTGTATGTATGAATGCTGGCAAAGTGAAGAGAGAAGTGAGGAGAAAAGGAAAGAAGACGAATTCGGATTGTATGTTTTTTTTTGGAAGGTAGGAGTTGGGCGATTTTAGGATGGAGAGGCAGCAAATCTCCTTTTTGTTCTGCCAGAATATCCTTTCTCTTTCTCTCCGTTTTCTTTTTTTTTTTCTTTTTTCCAGCGTGATCCTCTTTCTTTTTGGGACTGAACTCTTTTTTTTTTCACGAACCAACGCCCCAATCTCCCCTCTTTTTTCAACGAAACCGGCCTCTCCCGCTGTCACGGGGTCGGGTTTCTGCGCCTCTCAACCCATTGCGGCACTTAGCTTCTCTATCCACGGTCCGCTAAGTTTAGCCTTTAAGGGTTGAAGCGCACATGGACCGGTTTCGCCCTGCCACCGGGCTCATCAGAGAACAGCCCCGGTTCCCGACCAGTTTGTGTAAGGATGGCCAAATCCCTTCTTCAACGTCAAGTCCTCGACTAGCGGCATGCTCCCCACATTCAACCGGGTCGGCACGTCTGAACTCCGAAGGGGTTCCATCCGTTTTCCTCCATGAACTGCCTGGAACCTTCCGCTGCGCACCATCTACGCTTTCAACCAACCCCTCTCCTTTACGTAGCACGAATACATTCCTGAATCGTGCCACTAAGAAATGTCCTGCCATCACCACGCTGCTCGGGTCGTGACATTCTCCTCCACCCAATCCTCACAACGTCCTCGTTGCGCTTGTCGACATCGCTTCCCCGCGGTGATGGCATCGTTACCTCGACGCCCTCCCACTCGCCCAATGTCAACAACTTGGACATCGCTTCCCGCAGTTGCAACACCTTTACCAAGATGTTCGCCCACTCGCCCAATGTCCAAAGGATAGGAGGCTTCCAAGATCGCTCCGACGCGCTCCTTCGTACTCCCTTGCCCAACTCGTATCACACTCTAGGATACTCCAACTCTATGGATGCAAAGCGTGCAAGACACTATCGGTCGACTCACCTCTCGCGAGCTCCCACCTTGGGATCACGCTACTCACGAGAGTGCTCGGCGAGTCTTCAGGATACGGGCCGGTTCGGCTTTGATACCACTTGTCATGGGGTCAGGTTTCCTGCGCCTCTCAACCCATTGCGGCACTTAGCTTCTCTATCCACGGTCCGCTAAGTTTAGCCTTTAAGGGTTGAAGCGCACGTAGACTGGTTTCGCCCTGCCACTGGGCTCATCGGAGAACGGCTCCGGTTCCCGACCGGTTTGTGTAAGGATGGTCAAATCCCTTCTTCAACGTCAAGTCCTTGACTAGCGGTGTGCTCCCCACATTCAACCGGGTCGGCACGTCTGAACTCCGAAGGGGTTCCATCCGTTTTCCTCCACGAACTGCCTGGAACCTTCCGTTGTGCACCATCTACGCTTTCAACCAACCCCTCTCCTTTACATAGCACGAATACATTCCTGAATCGTGCCACTAAGAAACGTCCCACCAGCACCACGCTGCTCGGGTCGTGACACTGCGCAGGAACGGAAGACTGCATTTTAAAGAGTTGCAGAAAGTTTTTTGGCTGGACTGTCATTAATTGCAGCATTTAATGCTGCATTATTGATTTCCCTATTTTCATCCAGGTCTTGTGCAATTTGTCGGGTGGTCTAGCAATTTGCAGCTCGTGATTGCCCTTTTTTAATGTTTTTGTTTAGCACATGTGACCTACAAGTATTCATAAATAATGCTTTGTCGGGTGGCCGTATAAAACAAGCCTTGTGAATGACCATCGAAAAAAAAACCGGCCGGGAAGTGCCAGCGAAAAAAAAACGCCAACCAGCGAAGGTAAAGGGGGCAGAGGGTCGAAGTGTCGGCAGGTCGAAGTGTCGGCAGGGTCGAAGCTTCAGTGGGTCGAAATTTCGGTGAGGCGAAAGTCAACGGTCAATGGGTCGAAGTGTCAGCAGGTCGAAGGTCAACGGTCAACGGTCAACGGGTGGAAGGCTTACAAGCGTCCGGGGTCGAAGGGTCGATGGTTGAAGTGTCGGCAAGTTTATAGGCTTCGAGTGTCCAGGGTCGAAGGTCGAAGTGTCGGCAGGTCAATGGTCAACGGGTCGAAGGTTCGTAGGCAAGGTGTCGTAAGTTGCGGGTCGAAGGCGTCGAAAGTCGGCGTCGTAAGTCGCAGGCGTCGTAAGTCGCGGGTCGAAATGTCGGCAGCGAGGCTTCGAGGAACAACGGTCAAAGGGTCAAATGGTCGGAGTGTCGGCAGCGGGGCTTCGGGGCTTCGAGGCTTCGAGGCTTCGGCTTCAGGGCTTCGAGCTTCGGGGCTTCGGGGCTTCGAAGGTCAATGGTCAACGGTCAACCCCGAAGTTTTTTTTTGTTTTTTTTGCCATAACTTCTTCATTTTAAGTCCGATTTGAGCTCGGTCAAGTGTGTTAGTCTCCACTTTTCATCCTCTATCACTTGGTGTTGGTCTTGGGGCGCTTTAAGGACTTGTAGCAGAAACCATTCTGTGGAAGTATGGGATCATTGTGAACCTGCTCAACAAGGTATATGGCATAGGCAGAAAGGTATATCAAATGGGGTTAGTATGTCCAACCCGGACAAAATGGGGTCCAACACAAACATCACTAACATCCTTTTCTTCTAGTTCTTCGTTAAGGTAATCTCTTTGTGGTGCTGTAAGAACTACTGACCAAGTCAAATCTAACTGATCTTGTACATGAAAAACCTGCTTAGCTTGGGAAGCCAAAATAAAAGGCTCATTTTTATGACCAATTCTACCAAGTTGAACTAATGTAAAACCAATATCATCTTCTTTAATCCCATTATTACTGTCAACCAATCACACTTAAAGACAGGAATTTTGAACATGTGATAATTGAGCAGCCATATCTCTTTAATAACACCATAGTAGGTAGTCTCTGCAACCACTAGATTGTTATCCCGAGCACTTACAACATGCATTGTAGTGGCAACTAAGCTAACACCATTGTTCTAGTTGACTCGCATCCCATCACGTTCTTTAGTATGATAATGACAGCCTTTAATGATATAATCGAGAACTTTTAACACTTCATCAGATGGGCCATATGCTATGTCACGCCCCCAAATTCTGAGCACTCACAGAATCAGGAATGCGACGCCCCTCACGCCCTTCAGGGGTCGAGGGGTTTGTGACTGATTCAACCCTGTACAATACCACAACGGGGGTAGCATTGTACTTACCGATGATCCAAACACAACATGCAATCAACCAATATTTATATCAGTGCAATCAATATTACGGAATTAAGTCAACACCATAAACACAAGTAGCAAGGTCCAGATTATCTAAGTTTATACAACCTGTCATGGACCCAAGTTCGGAAATAAAATAAATAGATAGAAACTAAGTTCATAAAAAAAAAATAATCCCTAAGACGTTCCAACCTGGGTCCGTTATGGCTCCACCAGCTACTCCCTATAATCTGTAGAAAAGAAAGACAAAGTAGGGTGAGCACGAAAGCCCGATGGGTGATCTCCATCTCCACACCGTCCAATAAGGTGAAATCCTACGTCTACATGGTCGGTGTATGCTTGTGCCAGTGTAGTGTCACATCTCAATGCAAATAAATACTAACCAATCACAGAAAAAACCATTTCAACTAATCCCACATCATGTAAAGCTTGTCGGTAAAACAATCATGTAAGAAATTCCCACCCACATACTCAGGAATTTCAGCTACCACTAGGCTGCCATATGTGGGACCCTCAGTACCCCATCGATAACCTGCCACATATGGGACCTGGGTTAACCAGCCACATAGGGGACCTGCGGCCTCTTGCCAGCCCTCTGTGGGACCCTCGGTTGACCCAACCAGCTTCGCCACCCAATCTACACGTTATTAGGAAACAAGATATCTCCAGTGTTAAAATTCAAAATCATAAATAACGGCTTGTTATTTAGTGCACATGAACCGATACCATAAATGTTCAATTACAAATCGGAAATTTAGGACTAAATAACCACATAAAATTGGGAACCATAAATTGCCTAATACATATGTATATATATATATATATATACGTATACATACATATATATATATTTAGCTATTTATTTGTATATATATATATACATATATATTTATATATATATATATATTATTACAATTAGGGTTGACCGGCCCACACACCAGCCCATTAGGGCTGGCGTTGACGCACGGGGCAGCAAGACGCTGCCCCGTCTCCCCGTCTCCTGGTCGCCAACGCGCAGGGCGCGGCGCGCCAGAGCCAGGGCGGCAAGGCCGTCGCCCCCATCTCCCTCTTCCCCTCGTTGGCCCTGAGACGCGCGGCGATGACGACGCCGCCGCCGCCTCGGCCCTTCGTCTCTCTCTCCAGCGCAAGACGTGCGATCGCCCAAGACGCCGCCGCCCCTTGCCCGGTCTTCCCACGCCAACGGCGGTTGAGCGCGCCCCCACGAACCACGGCGCCGTCGTCTTCCCTTCCCCCTCCGTGGCGCGCGCACAGAAGCCACCGGCTCGTCCAACCCGACGGCGCCGTGCCGACCCAGTCTACGATCGACGCAGGTTTACATATATATATATTTATTTATTTAGATTTATATTTATCGAAACTGATACAGATTCTACCCAATAACTTTACAATCCGCGTTCATAGAGCAACAACAACGATAATTAAAAACCAATAATCAGGATTCAATCATCTAAAATCACCTACCTGGATTCAAGCTCCGAAGGTCAAGAACACGGTGGTCGCGATCTTGTTTTCCCTAGATCAAGCACAACGAATGTAGGGACGAATGTAGGGTTTACCCTAAGTGTCCCTCTATTTATACCCATACAAAATTATATAAATGGATTTATAATATTAATAATAGCAATAATCATAAGAATTAATAATAATAATTGATATGAGTAAATAATGTATTAACGGCATATTAATTATAATTAATCGAATATTTTAATAGTCATTACCTAAACACACGTCACCTAGGTACGAGTCGTTACACTCTCCCCACCTTAGAACTTTTCGTCCCCGAAAAGATAAGTCACCTCTAATGGAACAAAAGAGTTGTGCGCAACCTCAAGGCACGAGAAGGATTTGACACCCTCCCCACCTCGGGATTGTTCGTCCTCGAACGGCTCGGGGGTGAAGAACACGCATCCGACTCTCGCGTTCCCAGTGTCTGCTCCTCCATGTTGCGGTGACGCCACAAAACACGAACCAACGGGATTGTCTTGCCCCGCAAGACTTGTTCCCGGCGATCTAAAATCCGGATCGGGCGCCTCCACAACGGAACCATCATCTCGCTAACTCTATCTCACGCCAATCGAGCACATGGGAAGGATCTGGATAATATTGCCGCAGTGGGAGACATGGAAAACATCATGAACACGAGCCAACTCGGGTGGTAACTCCAAACGATAGGCTATCGGTCCCACAAGTGCAATGATAGGGAAAGGACCCACAAATCGAGGTGAGAGTTTGGAGCCTCGCCCAAACCGTCAGTGACCCCGCCGTGGCGAGACTCGCAAGAACACGCGGTCCCCTACGACGAACCGAGCGGTCGCCGCCGCCTATCGCCGATAAGACTTCGGCGACTCGGGCCGTCAATATCCGCTGTCGGATCACCTGAACCAACTCGGTAGTCTCCTGAACCAAATCGGGACCCAAAACAGTGCTTCCCCCTGGGCCCAACACAGAGGGGAGCGACATGGTCGCCCATACAATGCCTCATATGGCGCCATTCCTATCGTAGCCTGGTAGCTGTTGTTATAGGAGAACTCTACCAAGGGAAGGTGAGCCTCCCAACAACCTCCAAAATCCAATACACAAGCACGGAGCATATCCTCGAGAATCTGAATAGTGCGTTCGGACCGGCCATCTGTCCGTGGGTGGTAAGCGTACTCAAATTCACTCGGGTGCCCAAAGCACGCCGTAGCCGCGCCGAACGCGAAGTGAACCGTGCATCCCTATCGAGACAATCGATAACGGCACACCATGCAACCGTACCACTACATCGACATAACGTTGCCCCCAGGTCCGGACCGGATTGGTCTCACGAATCGGAATAAAGTGGGCAGATTTCATCAAACGGTCAATAACAACCCAAATAGTATCATGACCTCTAGAACGAGGAAGCCCTGTGACGAAGTCCATAGTCACATGGTCCCACTTCCACTCTGGCACAGTAACGATTGCAACTCACCGGCAGACCGCAAATGCTCCGCCTTGACCTGCTGGCACGTTAAACACCGTCGAACAAACTCCGCAATGGCTTTCTTAAGGCCCGACCACCAAAACTGTTGCCGAACAGCATGATACATCTTCGTTCCTCCAGAATGAACAGCCAAACGAGAATGATGAAATTCCCGCAAAACTGCTTCCCGAAGAGGAGATGGAACAAACAATCGACCTCGATAAGCGCAAAACATGGTCGAAATCTTCTCAATCAACTGTGGGAAGTACGGCGATCTGAATCTGATCCCGGAGGACCTCACACTCAAGATCCCCCCAACTGACCTTCAATAACCTGACGCCGCAACTCAGGCACTGCTATAACCACACTTAGCATACCCTGTACTGCTCCCTGTATTGGCTGCAACCTCAGAGAAGCAAGTTGCCCCATCATCTCCCATTCCTTGACAGCACAGAGAGCCACCGTGGCCTGGCTCTTCCGGCTCAAGGCATCAGCTACTACATTTCCCTTCCCCGGTGTATACTGAAGGTCAAACTGGAACTGCTGCATATACTCCACCCAACGCCTCTGTTGGAGATTCAAATCCCGTTGAGAAAATATGTACTGCAAGCTCTTGTGGTCAGTGTATACCACAAACTTCTCCCCCCGGAAGATAGTGCGCCAACTCTTCAATGCAAAGATCACTGCAGCCTAGCTCCAAATCGTGCGTGGGGTAATTTTTCTCATGGGTCCTCAATTGACGGGAACCATAAGCAATAACCCGTCCTTCCTGCATAAGTACACAACCCAGACCAACATTTGAGGCATCGCAATAAACCTCATAGGGTACACCCTCCCGTGGTAGGACCAGGATAGGTCTTGAAGTCAATCCTGGCCTTCAACCGACTAAAAGCATTCTCACAAGCATCCGACCAGACAAATCGTACTCCCTTTCGGGTCAAGCTAGTCATCGGTGCGGTAAACGGGAGAAGTCCTTCACAAACCTCCTGTAATAACCGGCCAACCCCAGAAAACTCCGAATCTCAAAAACATTCGTTGGCCGCTTCCAAGACATCACCGCCTCAATCTTGCCAGGATCTCCTGTGATACCCTCCGATGATACCACGTGCCCTAAGAACTTCACCCTCTCGCAACCAAAAGTCACACTTCGTGAATTTTGCGTATAGCCTATGGTCCCTCAACGTCTGCAACACCACATGTAAGTGCTCTTCATGCTCGATCTCTGTCCGGGAATAAATCAAGATATCATCTATAAAGACCACCACGAACCGATCAAGGTAAGGTGTAAAGATCTGGTTCATCAATCCCATGAACACCGGCGGGCATTTGTGAGCCCAAAGGGCATCACTAACCACTCATAATGGCCATATCTCGCAATCGAAGGCCGTCTTCGGGATGTCCGACTCCCGCACACGCAATCGATGGTATCCAGATCTCAAATCAATCTTGGAAAACCAACGGGCACCCCTGAACTGATCAAATAAGTCATCGATCCTCGGTAGGGGGTATCTATTCTTCACTGTCACCTGGTTCAACCGTTGGTAGTCAATACACAACCGAAGCGAACCATCCGCCTTTTTGGCAAATAACACCGAGCACTCCAAGGCGAACTACTCCGTCTAGTAAAACCACGCACCAAAAGATCGTCAATCGCCTCTTGAGCTCTCGAAGCTCAACCGGTGCCATCCTTGTAGCCGCCAATCCGATAGGTACGGTCCGGGTAGCAACTTTATCGAGAAGTCCACCTCTCTCTCGGGTGGTAAATCAACCAAATCCTCGGGAAAAACATCGGAAAATTGATCCACCACCTTAGGTAACACCGCCTTACCCTCCCGTTGGGCGTCGACAAGTGTCAAACTGGCCAACTGATGGGTTACATCCCCCCATCCTTGCCTCAATGGCCCCAACTTGCACGCATCATCAGACCACTCACCCACGAAGGTGCCTCGAGTGCCCTCAGGTGTAAGGAAGGTCACTCGTCGCCTATAACATTCAATCACTGCCTCTACACGGGTCAACCAGTCCATACCCAATATCACATCAAAAGCATCAAAGTGCATCACAAATAGGTTACATCGGAGGTCAACACCTCCGAGTAACCTCACATCCCGTCATGCACCCTATCAATCACCACCAGGCCCCCTACGGGTGTATCAACCACAAGGGGCTGATCAACAGTGGTACAATCCAACTCTAGTCCCTCTACGGTTGAGTGTGCAACAAAAGAGTGTGTAGCACCAGTGTCAATCAAGACAGTACAAATAGTACGTGAAACCAAAATTGTACCTCTCACCGTAATGGGCCCCTGACTCGCCTCGTCAACTGGTGGAACTTCTGCCTCTCTGTCAACGATAGCATAGTTCCTCCCCTTCCGAACACTGCCATCGGCCTGACTCGCCGTAGCTCGATCATTCTGTCCCTTCGAGTCCGGGCCTCCCACCTGAGGCCGCCGTGTAGCAGTCGCCCCGTACCGACCGCCCTGACCGAGCCGGGTCTCCGATATGGAGCACCGCTCCTCCTCGGCCCTGGTCACGAGGTCGATGTGGCCCTGGCAACACTAGCCGAACCGCGAAGGACACTCTCCTATCCTGTGTCCTAGTCCCCCACATCGAAAGCACTTGAGTGGGTTGCCATTTTTTCGCCTACAATCCACCTCCTTGTGTCCCCGAAGTCCACAAGATCGACATGTCCCTGAAAACCGTGAGGTAGAATCGCTGCTCGAGTTCCCCATATGTGAGAATTTGGGCACCGGCCTCTTGTCCCCCTGTCCCTCGGTCGCTCCTCTCTTGGCCTCTTTTGGTTAGGCCCCGATGAGCTCCCCTGGTTTCGAGTCCCGATCTGGTTTAAGTCCCGTTCTCCAATAAGTGCTTTGTTGACCGCGTCACCGTACGTGGTCAACTCCATCATGTTTAATCCCCTCCTGAGTGATGGTCTCATCCCATCTATGAAATCCTGGGTCTTATTGGCCTCAACCCTCCATGACTGGGGGCAAATCTCCCTAGCTCGGTGAAAGCAATGACATACTCGTCACGGTCCGACCGCCCTGCTCCAGGTGTATAATACTCCCGTCGCCTCGTCTTCGCACAGAGCGAGGGAAATACTCGTGTAGAAGAGCTCCACGAAGTCCTCCCATGCCATCGGGCTCTCGTGAACATGCTTCACGAGCGTCCCACCACCTACGGGCCCCACCTACCAGGAAATGTGTGGCTAAGCGGACCTTAGCCTCTTCGGGCACCTGGATCGGCTCAAAGATGTCTTCCGTCCATTTGACCCATTCCTCGGCCTCATCAGGTCTCGTATTTGCCTCAAACTTCGTCGGTTGTTTTCAAGAACCGACTCACCCGGTCGATCGGTGCTGCAGGCGGAACCGTCGTGACCTGCGGCTGGCTCACCTCTAAAACCTCCCGCTGCTTGCTCCTGTTAAGGCTGCTGTTGCCTCCTCAGTTCCTCCTGCATCACTTCTCTGGCCACTTCCCTCATGGTACCCTTGCATGGCACCCTGGATTTGGCTCAATATTTGAGCCCCAATCTGAGCAAGAATGTCCGAACCCAAGGCAGGTCCTGGAGAACTCTGTTCTCCTTGTGATTCAGACCGAATGGACAGCCTCTCCCTGGACCTTGAGCCCTAGTCTTGGGTGCCATTCCGTCCAACACATATCAACAATCTATTAACTATTGCATACTAGTCAAACCACCAAATTAACAATGAGGTTCCAAGCCTCTCATCCACACACATCACAATAGGTTGTTATTCACTTAGGCTTCCTAAGTTTAAACCAACTTAATAGCATTTTCAATCAAGCAGAACCAGTCACCAAGGAAAAATCAAATCACAAATATTCAATAATACAACCAACACAAACACGTCATCAGAATAACATCATCAAATCATTTCTAGTGCCTAGATATGCACAATCAGTTTGCAGCATGTATGCACCCAACCCAAATGCCTCCTAAGATGCTGACGGACCCTTAGTCAACCCAGAACACATATAAGGACTGCGTTGATCAGGCGCCCTCCCTATAGTCTTCCAAGCTTCTAAGTGTCTATCAATCACCCCTCACTAACCTAGGTCCACTAGACCATGCTCTGATACCAACTTGTCACGCCCCCAAATTCCCGAGCACTCACGGAATCAGGAATGCGACGCCCCTCACGCCCTTCAGGGGTCGAGGGGTTTGTGACTGATTCAACCCTGTACAATACCACAACGGGGGTAGCATTGTACTTACCGATGATCCAAACACAACATGCAATCAACCAATATTTATATCAGTGCAATCAATATTACGGAATTAAGTCAACACCATAAACACAAGTAGCAAGGTCCAGTTATCTAAGTTTATATAACTGTCACGGACCCAAGTCCGGAAATAAAATAAATAGATAGAAACCAAGTTTATAAAAAAAAATAATCCCTAAGACGTTCCAACCTGGTCTGCTATGGCTCCACCAGCTACTCCCTATAATCAGTAGAAAAGAAAGACAAAGTAGGGTGAGCACGAAAGCCCAGATGGGTGATCTCCATCTCCACACCGTCCAATAAGGTGAAATCCTACGTCTACATGGTCGGTGTATGCTTGTGCCAGTGTAGTGTCACATCTCAATGCAAATAAATACTAACCAATCACAGAAAAAAAACCATTTCAACTAATCCCACATCATGTAAAGCTTGTCGGTAAAACAATCATCTAAGAAATTCCCACCCACATACTCAGGAATTTCAATTACCACTAGGTGCCATATATGGGACCCTCGTTACCCCATCGATAACCCGCCACATATGGGACCTGGGTTAACCAGCCACATAGGGGACCGGGCCTCTTGCCGCCCTCTCGTGGGACCCTCGGTTGACCCAACCAGCTTCGCCACCCAATCTACACGTTATTAGGAAACAAGATATCTCCAGTGTTAAAATTCAAAATCATAAATAACGGCTTGTTATTTAGTGCACATGAACCAATACCATAAATGTTCAATTACAAATCGGAAATTTAGGACTAAATAACCACATAAAATTGGGAACCATAAATTGCCTAATACATATGTATATATATATATACGTATACATATATATATATATATATATATTTAGCTATTTATTTGTATATATATATATACATATATTTATATATATATATATTATTACAATTAGGGTTGACCGGCCCTATTGGACCGGCCCACACACCCGGCTATTAGGAGTGGCGTTGGCGCACGGGGCGACAAGACGCCGCCCCCCGTCTCCCGTCTCCCGGTCGCCAACGCGCGGGGCGCGCGCGCGCAAAGCCGGGGGCGGCAAGGCCGTCGCCCCCATCTCCCTCTTCCCCTCGTTGGCCCGCAGACGCGCGACGGCTGACGACGCCGCCGCCTCGGCCCTCCGTCTCTCTCTCCCGGCGCAAGACGTGCGATCGCCCAAGACGCCGCCGCCCCTTGCCCGGTCTTCCCACGCCGACGGCGGTTGAGCGTCGCCCCACGAACCACAGCGCCGTCGTCTTCCCTTCCCCCTCCGTGGCGCGCGCACAGGAAGCCACCGGCTTCGTCCAACCCGACGGCGCCGTGCCGACCAGCTACGATCGACGCAGTTTACATATATATATATTTATTTATTTAGATTTATATTTATCAAAACTGATACAGATTCTACCCAATAACTTTACAATCCGCGTTCATAGAGCAACAACAACGATAATTAAAAACCAATAATCAGGATTCAATCATCTAAAATCACCTACCTGGATTCAAGCTCGGAAGGTCAAGAACACGGTGGTTGCGATCTTGTTTTCCCTAGATCACAAGACAACGAATGTAGGGACGAATGTAGGGTTTACCCTAAGTGTCCCTCTATTTATACCCATACAAAATTATATAAATGGATTTATAATATTAATAATAGCAATAATCATAAGAATTAATAATAATAATTGATATGAGTAAATAATGTATTAACGGCATATTAATTATAATTAATCGAATATTTTAATAGTCATTACCTAAACACACGTCACCTAGGTACGAGTCGTTACATGCTATCCACTCCAAAATACTGAAGTTTAAAACACAAGGCAAGAAAACCTTGCTACAAATGTACCTTCTTATGAATCCAATCAATGAATGTGCGGTGGTGCTCTTCTTGAATCCATTTAGGCAACTTTGCTTTCTGAGGATGAAGCTTTTTCAAATCCTTAATGTGCTCCCTATCAAGTTGTTTGGATATTAAACTTTAATAACACATGGTCAAACTTTGGCATCAAATTTATAAACAAATGTGAAAAAACTTAAGTACATATAACTCACATAATATAAGGTTACATGGCATCCATATTCTCTAACACATATCGATGTGTCTGTTCCCATTCAATTTTATTAACCTTGACAACCTTCCCACTTGTTATTGCTCATCCAGTGTAAAATTCACCATCTATGAAATTTTGATTTCTTGTAACACCGATTGCATCTAAATCAGAGAAGTATTCAGTGCAAAATTCAACAACTTCTTCAGCAATATAACATTCTACAATACAGCCCTTTGGATGGGTTCGATTGCGAACATACCCTTTCAACACTTTCATATACCTCTCAAATGGATACACCCATCAAAATTGCACAAGTCCACAAAGTTGCACCTCTCGAACCAAATGTACAGTCAAGTGAATCATGACATCGAAAAAAGATGGCGGAAATTTTTTTCCAACACACACAGTGTTAAGACAAGTTCCTTCTTAATTACAGGCAATAGAGAGACATCTACAACTTTGCTACAAATATTCTTTAAGAACAGACAAAATCTTGCAATTGCATACCTCACATTCTTTGGCAAAACATTTCGAATAGCCACAGGCAACAACTGTTGTATTAAAACATGATAGCCATGTGATTTCATCCCTTGAAGTTTTAAATCCTGCATTGATACAAGATTCCTTATGTTTGAAGAGAATCCGTCAGGTACCTTAAGTTCCAATAATGTTTTGCATGTCATCTTCTTTTCCTCCCTGGATAGTGTATCGCTAGTTGGAGGTAAGTATATGCGTTCACCCCTCTTCTCCGGTTTAAGTTCTTCTTTCTTCAGTAGCTTACCCAATCCCATCGAGCATTTTCTCCATCTTTGGTCTTGTTTGGAATGTTGGGTAACGTATGAACTATACTATCACAAATATTCTTTTTAATATGCATAACATCCAAGTTGTGGCGAACGTAAAGATGTTTCCAATATTCAAGTTCAAAGAATGTAGACTTCTTGTTCCAACATTTGGTTACTTCATTGTCTTTATCTTTCTTTCTCTTTTTCTTATCCCCCATACATATTTTATCCCTTTAACCTTCCACAGTGTTTGAATCCCATTTAAGATAACAAGCTTTTTCCCAACATTATGTTTACCACAAAAACCCCATTTTCGTTTACGATACTCATGTTCAGTAGGGAGAAACCTTTGGTGGCCAACATATGCAATCTTACGACCACATTTCAATCTGATGGAATAAGTATCTTCTCCACATATTAGACAAGATTTATAACCCTTAACACAGCAACCACTCAAATTTCCATAAGCTGGAAAGTCATTGATTGTCCACAATAATACACCTTTTAGAGTGAAAATTTGTTTCGCATATGCATCATAGACTTCGACACTGACATCCCATAACAGTTTCAAATCATCAAGTAATGGAGCCAAGTAAACATCTATATCAATTCCGGGTTGCTTTGGACCTGAAATTAATAGAGTCAACATCATAAATTTTCGTTTCATGCATAACCAAGGTGGAAGGTTATATGTGATTAGTATGACAGGCCAACAATTGTAAGGAGTGTTATATGAACTGTGGGGGTTAATTCCATCAGCGGAAAGAGCCAAGCGCAAATTTCGTGGATCCATGCCAAACTGTGGCCACTTGAGGTCTACAAATTTCCAAGATGTTGAGTCTGCTGGGTGTCGCAGCTGTCCATCTACTTTTCGGTCTTTCGAATGCCATATCAAGTTTCTTGCTATTTCTGTAGTCTGAAACATACTTCTAAACCTTGGTATGGGTGGAAAATACCATAATACTTTTGAAGGTACTTCGTCCCTTTTACCATCTTCCATCGAGACGTATGACATTGAGGACATTCTGAGGCATTAACAAACTCCTTTCAATAAAGAATGCAATCATTCGAACAAGCATGTATCTTTTCATAATTCAATCCCAATGATTTCAATGTCTTTTTTGCCTCATAAAGCGATGTAGGCAACTCATTATTACCTGGTATCATTGTTGCTAACAGTTGCAACAAATCGGTAAAACTCTTATCGGAATGTCCATTATTTCTCTTCAACCTATAAAGTTTTGCCACTGCAGAAAGCTTGGTAAATTTAGAACCATCGGGGTACAAAGGCTTTTCAAGCATCCTCAAGTAGTTTTTTAAACACATGAGGATCATCAGGACATTGCTCTTGAGTAGCTTTAACCATGTCCACTGCACCTGCACCGTCTTCGAGTGTGTAAGCTTCAAACTAGGTGGAACAACCAATCCGTTTTGGATAAGATGTAACCCTTGGAAATTCTTCTCCATGCCAATACCACATGTGGTACCTTTGATCAATTCCATAAATGAACAAATGATCTCTTACCTCTTCTAAAGGTAAACACTCACAGTTAACACATCGAACACATGGACATCTCAATGAGTTATGACCATTTGCATTTAGCATTGCAAAATTTAGAAACTGATTAGCTCCCTCATCATACTTGGGCAATCTCCTATCCATGGACATCCAAGATTTATCTAAGGGTATATCCATATTCATATAACATTTAAAGAAAGACCTAAAACACATGGAGAAAGTTAGACTTTGTCCTCATACGAGGACACAATTATAAGTTAATAAATATAAATAATTATACTTAAAAAGAGAGGTATACATCAACAAAATTTTATATGATCAAACTCAAGATATCTTCGTTAGTAATTAAACATGGGTGTGATGAGAACCGTGACATAGAATAAACATTTGTGAGGCAAGCAAACGCAGCAACTTGGGTAGAGACAACATGAAACATATTCTTACTAGGTGAAGTGTGATTTTGACAAAGTGAGAGCGTAAACCAAAACAGATCACACCAGTAATCAGGCAGAAAGAGGATTCTGGACAATGTGAATGCAAATAGTTATTAAATACAAACAAAAGCATAAACGTGAAAGCATAAATCAGAACAAATTTAATGACCAGCATAAAATAAATGAGAAACAAAGGAAAAAACAGTAAGCAGCAAACAAATTTCCAAACTAGAAAAGAAAGCTCAACAGGGCAGCAAACAAACGGATAGCCCATGAAGGGGCAGTCGTGGAATAACTAGCCTAGCTAGGGGGAAGATATGTAATAAACAACACTTGAGGGTACAGCCTAAATAACTAGAGAAAGGTCTAACTGGAGGGGAAATTGTATGCTAGACGTTAGCTCCACAAAGGTATATTTTTGATTTGGGCGGCGACATCGAGAGAGAAAACGCACTCAATTAGGGATTTGATTTGGGAGCGAGCAAGGCATGAGAGAGTTTGATTTGGGAACGATTGACTAGCTAGGGATTTTGTTGCAGGAGGCATATATTAAAGAGGGATTGACGACATTTCATTTATAACGTCGTTAATAAAATTATCCTACAACGACGCTTTTTGGATAGCATCATTGTATAATCTTATTAACGACGTTTATATTGAAGCACCATTAATTTTACACATTCGACAACATCTGTAACATAAACGTCATCTTCTAACAATGTTAACGACACTTTCATAAAACGTCATTAAAAGCCAAATAAAAAGCGTCGTTAATGCACTCTTTTGTAGTAATGTTGACACAGTAGGGTTAATGTGGGGGTAATTGGAACTTGGAACGGAGGGAGAAAGATGAGAAGGACGATTAAAGAGGGGAGAGGAAAAGGGTGGACAGAAAATGCAGAATAGTGTGGAATATAAATAGGTTTGCATCCGTTGATAAGCCTTGGTCTATGTGTCAAGATCTACACGGTCCGTATATTTTGACCGAACCTCTTGTGTTGGAAGCATCCAGGAAAACTAGTTCTACATTTATTCCAGAAAAAAAAATCTCAAACATTTTTAATATACCTGACTTTTCAACATTTTTAATATACCGAAACTATTTCAACATTTTCTACTCTCTCTTTTTTCCCCGGATTTTCTTATTTCTTAAAGGTTTTTGCTCTCATTCTAAGTGAAATAGTTTATTTGTCCCTGAATAAGAGGCATGATTTATTTTCAACGAGTATCATTATGTAATTCAATTTGTTCATAAGTTTTAAAATAAATTATGTATTTTTTAATTATATTTAAGTATAATATGTATCTTAATTTAATATTCATTAACATTGCATACAATATATGTACATGTTGTTATAATTAACATGCATGACTAAAATAGAGTTTGACCTTATTGAATTTTTTAGTGAAATTTTCGTTAATTATTTCGTAGACATTCATCTAACATTTTAATTTTGCACTTTGCTCACTATTATTATCATGTAATTTTTAAAATTATACTATTTACCTCTCTTTAACCAAAGAAATTTAAAAAAAAAAAACATGCATAAGTGGTTTTTTTGCTAAATCATATAATTTAGTTTAGGTATGTTTGGATTAGGTTAATCTAATGTGTTTCAAAAAGAAAAGTAGTTGAGATTAGTATAAGATATGTTTCTTATATCAATACAATTAAATTCTTTTTTTTATATATTTAAAAAAAAGCCAAAAGAGCTGATGTATATGTTTATTGCACTCTAAACTTTGTTTTATATTTTTGTAATGTTGTTAATTAAGCCATGTGTTTCTTGGTAACCTTTAGGCTTTAATCCAATTTTATAATCTCATTCACCATTAGCCCTTCTTTTGATTATTGCATTAAATAAAATAATATTGCACTTTGCTATGAAAGGTGGCTACCAAGTGGATGCTCTAAGTGGTGGCATCTCAATCAAAGACACCCACCAAATTGCCAACATAAATTTTGTGAAAAGATTTTCACTTTGTATTCACTATATATGGAAAACAGAATTAATAATATTTTTTAGCCAAATATTTAAATCTTTCATTGAATTTTTTTTATTTCGCCCAAAACATGAGGCCTAATGGATGCAAATGTTTTTTGTTAAAGACCAGAAATAATTTTAAATGAGTCATAGCTTGATAATTTTATCGGGTCATATGATCACAATTAACTCTTAAAAAGCATTGTATCTTTTAAATTTGTAGTGAATTCATTTAGTTAACAATGAGGCTTAATTAGAAATATTGTTATTGTGTTATTTTTTTTATTATTATATGCGCAAGAGCACTAGCTAATGGTGTAGTAGTTTTTTTTAGTGGAGATGTTTTGAAGAATTTTCAACCTAAAGCATGCCACAACTCTCACCATATTGGTATCCTGATTTTATTTTATAGAGTAACGCTTTATGTGACACTACAGTTATGAGTTAATAATGTGACGACATGTTATACTAGATCAACGAAAAAGAGATAAAATAAAATTATGAATAAATTATAAAATCACAACCATTCACAATAGTTACGGTTCCATAGTGATATTACAAGCCTTCCGATATAATAATTTAAATACATATGACTTAGTACAAGTATAAACATCCATCAAATTAGATATCTCTTTTGATATATCTATGAAGATTAAACTAATAATGATTAATAAATTATACCAATATTCTTAATATTAAATTACATATTAATATGATTGCAAGTATTTAATATGGGGCTAAGAAGATTAATAACTTATACCAATATTCTTAATATTGGAAATAATAATTATGAGCTGGGCTATCATTTATCATTTTTTATTAATTAATATTAGTAGGTAATAATATTAATACGGGTAATATGACCGGTTATATCAGGTAACTTAATCAAAACCTAAATCACGAATTTGATATGTTCTACTCATGAAATAATATAATATTATATTTTTTCGATCTACTATAATTAACTGTATTCATATTATAAAGGAAACGTTATAATTTAATTTCTAATTATAATTATATAACTAAGGAAACTAACAACATCAGCGCTTATATATCAAGATCGAGTTTCTTGAATGCGTGCAGGAACCTCGGCTAGGGTTGGGCAAGAGGAATGGATATGGCAATCGAGTTTTGAATGAAAAACACTTTGGCTTGCCTTAGCTAGTGCGGTAATTAAGGATCAAGGATATGGTGGAATCAGCAGAAGAAAGAGGAGGAGAGATCCGTGAGGAGGACGAGGGAGAATATAATAATAATAAAGGGCCCAACTGGGATATAGAGTTGCCGCTACATTTGTGGAGTTGCATATTGAAGCGGTTGGAGTCGGAGGAGGTGACGCGTTTTTCGTACGTGAGCGAGTCATGCCGCTATGTGGTCGACCAAGCCCTCCTCAAAAACGACTATTACCTGAATGAGCGCGTCTGGGCTTCGTCCCCGGGCATTGTTGTCTGCATTCCTTCTGACTCCGGAATCAACGACTTTGGTGTTGAAATCTCGTATATGGGGGCCAACAACGACGAACGTGGACGACGGCTGATGAATATCATGGGTATTGGGGAGGCGCATCTCGTGGCACCTTCCATAAATGGCTTGATTTGTGCCACCAACTTCGACGTCAGGCCCACCACAGTTCTCTGCAATCCAACCACGGGTGAGTCTCTTACCCTCCCAGTGCCCCCCCGCATGTGCTTCATCGTCCTTCCAGAAATTTGGGTTTGGGTACAGTCCCTCCACAGACGAGTACAAATTCGTCCAACTGTGCCTCAAGAGGTGCGGCCCGGAAGACTACAGACGTATTGATGTCAATCCTTCAACCCGTGTTATTGACTGCAGAGTACTCACCCTCAGCTTGAGTAGTAGTAGTAGTAGTCCTCACGACAAACATCAACATCAACATCAACAGCAGCGTAGTACTGATGGTATGGACAACTCTTCCGCATGGAGAAGGATCGAACACTCCATTGGAATTGGTTACGATGAGGTTGTTGTTGACGGGTGGAATTCTGGTTCAGTCTACGCGGATGGCGTTATCTACTGGCCCTGCTTCACCAGCACTCCTTGGATCGAACCATACGCCCCTCGCTCGCTAACCCACTTCATTCTTTCTTTCCATGTTAGAGACGAAATATTTACTGTCATCCCCTCACCACCACCGCCTGGTCACCCTTATCGTAGTTATCTGGCAGAAGTGCAGGGGAGGCTGTGTGTGGGCAGACTTTGGAAACGAGTGGATTTCGGGTATGAATTAGACGTGTGGATGCTGACGGGTCCAGGAAGTTGGATTAGGTACCGTAAAATTGGTTTGGACCTGGATATTCTTGATTTCGACGATTACGAGCTCCGTCAATCCGTTCTCTACTTCGACTTCTCGTGCCTCTCTAGAGACAAGGTTATTTTTATTTTAAATTATGAAATGTCGATTTACGATGTAGAGTCAGAATCTTGGGTTGAGCGGTTCCCGTTAAAAACGTGGCCTTCGAGACCTGTGGCTAGCCCTATAAAGGAAAGCATGCTTTCATTGCGACAGGCAAAAATATGTGTGGTGTGATTGAAGTCTTTGTAATGCATAGTTGGAGTAAAGTTTAATTGGAGTTAGCCGGGAGGTACGTACCCGGCCGTACCATTAATGGTGGCCTCGTTTTTCCTCTTTAATGCGTGATACACGCCCGTAGACCAAAATAAACACAATTGTTTTGTGTGTGCATGGTTTTATGAGATTGTTGTTGGGGTTGATATTACTTGATAAGTTAAAACATTTATTTGATAAATAATCTTGACAATTGGTTTTATCGACATGTACGTAGTCACTGAAGTGACTTTTGGTGCTTCTCGGGTTCATTTTCCATCAAAACCTGCACACTGAATAGGTACAATTGGGGAGCATGAATGTGTAAATGAGAAGAAAGAGAACAATTACTAATCTGTTCAACACAAAAATCAAACAATGCACCCAACATTAGAATTGACGTATGTAGAAAAGCCTCACCCTCATGTAAGTAACAATAAAAAAATCATCCCCTAGCGCCAGTTAGTATAAAAACTCTTCAACCTACAAGGCATGGAAATAAAACAATATATAAATAAACCCTTCAAAAAAATAATTCCATTCCAGGCTGCCCAAAGCTTTGCACATAGAAAAGTGTATCAGCCCAATCGGCTAGCACAAACAAAGACCCATCCGTGATCCACTCAGAATGAGACCTGTTACAGCAAGCCCCAATACCCCTTTATATAGCCATCCATATTAATTTTATACCAAAGGAAGGGGGAGTATGCTAGTGCCTTAGTGTTATGGGCAAGTTGGAAGGTGTAACATAGTGAATGTGTAAGTTGGAAGGTATACATAATTAATGCACTAATGTGCATCATAACTTTGGCCATAGTAAAATAATATTGTAAGAACTGTGTTGTGAATCAAGATGCACTGGTCTGATCATTACATGTCTTTCCAAAGTATAGGAATGAGGAATAAAACTGAAGTGCACGGCATGAGGAATTAAGAACTATATCTAAATCCATAACACATGAAACTGTATGTGGGAGTAATTCAGACTTTAAATTTGCCCTTAACCAATGAAAAACATTAAAGTAATATCAAAATATAAGAATAAACTTTAATGGCATGAAAATAATCGTCTTTAATTTACTGTTTTATTAGTATGGAATACAATGTCTTATTGATCATTCTAATAGAGAATGAATAAATCAAAATAAAAAATTGATTTTTTTTACCCTCACATCATTTCCTAATTGCTTTTACTATCGTATTGTTAAATTTTCACGATTTATAAGTTTAAATATTAAATATTAATATTTGTCTTATGTTATTATATTGTTATATAATTGAAATAGAGTGTTGTCACATATGCATTTTATATAAAATTTAAAATAAATATAGTATGGGAATAACCTATGTCATTCACTAATTGAGAAACTTATTGAAATTTAATTTAACATATTCTTTAAAAAAAATAAAGAAAAATTAAGTTAAAGAATTGAAAGAATTTTGTGTGAAATTAAAATAAAATTAAATTTGTGAAGAAATATAATCAACTAAAAACACAATTGATTCAAGAACGTTTTTAGCGTATTTATCATTATTTTCTAAAAATACAATAATGTATTTAAAGTTTTATAATTTAATTAAATCAATACTTCATTATTATAATTAAGTTATGAATATGTTCTACAAATCAGACTTGAATTTATACCAATCATAAAAACGATCATACTTTGCATTCAGAAAACCAAATCAAACTCTACAAATAATAATATTCACATCTCAAATTAATTAACTGTAATCTCAAATTAATCACAATTAAAAATTATACTTTAAATAATTCACAATTAACTGCAACTGCAAATTAATTACAAATAATTTAAAACAAATAGAAAAATAAATAGCAAATCATAATACATAAATAAATTATTAAGATAAAAAAACCAAGATTCAAAATAACAATTAAAATTTAAAGTTAAATCAATTACAAAACTTACTAAAACAAATAAAAAATAAAATAAAATTACAAAACTTACCCCAATTACAAAACTTACCCCAATTAAAATAAATTATACTTTATATGTGGATGATTTGTTATTTACAGGAAGCAGTGAGAGATTGTTTGCAGCCTTCAAGCAATCCATGTTCAAGGAATTTGAAATGACGGACAATAGACTGATGTCATATTTTCTGGGCATCGAGGTCAAGCAAGGAGGAGAAAGGATTTTTATTTCCCAAAAGAAATACATGCAGGAAATTTTGAAGAAATTCAAAATGAAAAATTGCAAAGCGATGAGTACTCCTGTGGTGACAGGATTAAAATTATCCATGAAGGGTAAAGGAAGGTTTGTTGATTCCACATTATATCAAAGCCTTGTAGGGAGTTTACGATACTTGACAATAACAAGACCCGATATACTCTATGGCGTGGGTCTTGTGAGTCGGTACATGGAGACACCCAATGAATCACACTGGCAAGCAGCAAAAAGAATCTTGAGATACATCAAAGGTACTCTTGATTTCGGTTTATGTTATAAATATGGTGATAATACACAACTGCTTGGGTATTCAGATAGTGATTGGGGTGGTGATCAAGATGAAAGGAAAAGTACAACAGGTTATGTTTTCTATTTGGGATCGACTGCATTTACATGGATGTCAAAGAAGCAATCTATTATAGCGTTGTCCTCCTGTGAAGCTGAGTATGTTGCCATTGCTTCAGCTGTATGTGAAGCAATCTGGTTAAGAAATTTGATGGACTCATTAGAACACCCTCAAGAACATTCTACTATGATTTTTGTTGACAATAAAGCTGCAATCAGTTTGTCAAAAAATCCAGTGTATCATGGACGCAGTAAGCATATTGACACCCGATATCATTTTCTCAGAGATCATGTGAGACAGAAGACAATTGGATTGGAGTATTGTAATACAAAGGAGCAAGTAGTAGATATCTTCACAAAGCCCTTACCGGTGGCTTCTTTTCTTAAGTTACGGGAGATGCTTGGACTGCAGAATTTTTAATTTGTGGGGGTGTATTGAAATTACAAATTAAAATCTATTTATTGAAAGCACTGATGATGGCCGTTACAACATTATGGTGGCCGTTACATATTCATGGTGGCCGTTACACATTCATGACGGCAGTTACACATTCATGGTTGCCGTTACACATTTATGACGACCGTTACACATTTATGGTGGCAGTTATATATTAATTAATGTCGGTTACAACATTATTGTGGCAGTTACATATTTTATATTTATGGTGTGTTTTAGTATAGCGGTTACAAATTGTAATATATATATATATACTATGGTTTTGTAAGTGTAAAAGATAAGTTGAATAAAAACATATTGTGTGTGCTTCCAATTATTTCAATTCCAACAAGTTCTCTGCAATCCAACCACGGGTGAGTCTCTTACCCTCCCAGTGCCCCCCGCCTGTGCTTCGTCCTTCAATAAATATGGGTTTGGGTACAGTCCCTCCACAGACGAGTACAAATTCGTCCAACTGGGCCTCAAGAGCAGCGGCGGGGACGACAAGGTGTCATGCCGTGTTATTGACTGCAGAGTACTCACCCTCAGCTTGAGTAGTAGTAGCAGTAGTCCTCACGACAAACACCGACGTCAACACCAACAGCAGCGTAGTACTGATGATCATATTGACCGCAGACTACTCACCCTCAGCTTGCGTAGTAGTCCTCACGACCAACATCAACATCAACAGCAGCGTAGTATTGATGCTATGACTCCATTGGAATTGGATACGATGAGGTTGTTGTTGACGGGTGCAATTCTGGTTCAGTCTACGCGGATGGCGTTATCTACTGGCCCGGCTTCACCAGCACTCCTTGTCCTTGGACGCAACCATACGCCCCTCGCTCGCTAACCCACTTCATTCTTTCTTTCCATGTAAGAGACGAAATATTGACTGCCATCCCCTCACCACCACCGCCTGCTCACCCTTATCGTAGTTATCTGGCAGAAGTGCACGGGAGGCTGTGTGTGGGCAGACTTTGGAAACGAGTGGATTTGGAGTATGAATTAGACGTGTGGATGTTGACGGGTTCAGGAAGTTGGATTAGGGACCGTAAAATTGATTTCGACATGGATATTCTTGATTTCGACGATCACGAGCTCTATCACTCCATTCTCTACTTCGACTTCTCGTGCCTCTCTAGAGACAAGTTTATTGTTATTTTAAATCAGCAATGGTCGATTTACGATGTCGAGTCCGAATATTGGGTTGTGCGATCCCTAATACATATGTCGCCTAGAGACCCGTGTGCAGCCCTATAAAGGAAAGCATGCTTTCATTGCGACAGGCTAGAATATGCTTTCATTCTCGTGCCTCTTTGTAATGCATACTTGGAGTGAAGTTTAATTGGAGTCAGCCGGGAGGTACGTACCCGTACCATTGGTGGCCTCGTCTTTCCTCTTTAATGCGTGTTATATGCCCCTAAACCAAAATAAACACAATTGTTTAATTTTTGTGTGTACCTGGTTTTATGAGATTTGGAATGTTTCATAGAAACACACGTATACAATGGGGGGGGAATAAGTAAGCTTTACTGTTATAAAAATTGAATTCTCGGCAATTCAAATCTCCAGTTTCTCTTCACCACACGGTTGTGGAAAATGCACCCTAGAAACTTTTTTTTAGTTGATTTAATTTGAATCTCCAACGATTTGAATGATGATGAGGCTTCGGGTAAGGTTGTTGTTGGGGTTGATGTTACTTGACAAGTTAAAACATTTATTTGATAAATATATAAATCCTTGACAATTCAGACAAACCAATTGCTTGATAAATAATTTCTAACTTGACAAATAATACTTGCCATCAAATCACTTAATTGACAACTCAAAATGATTTACTTAACAAATAAAAACATAGTTGTAATATTACTTTGTAGCTCCTTACTGGGGGAGAACACTCATGAGAGAGAGGATATGCTCAAGTCGTTTCTTCGGTCAATTATGTAAATGAGAGCGAAAAAAATAACTTTTTGTCTAATGTGAATGTTATAGGCATGTTTGTTAGAAACAGTATATGCTGCTAATATTGATATCACTTGTGTACAGAAGGAGCATGTGCTACAAATTTCTTCTGAGTAGGATTAGCATGAATAGCAGTATTGGACTTTTTGTACACATCCTCAATGTTTTGTGCATCAACACCCTTCTTGACATAGTTATTGAAGTGACTTTGGTATTTCTCTGGTTCATTTTCCATCAAAGTCTGCACACTCAATAGGTACAATAAAGGAGCATGAATGTGTGAGTGAGGGAAAAGAGAACAATTACTAATCTGTTCAACACAAAAATCAAACCCAACACCCAATATTATAATTGTTGTACTTAGAAATTGAGCCTCACCCTCATGTAAGTAACAACAGAAAAATCATCCCTAGGTGCTAGTCAATATAAAAGCTCTTTAGACTACAAGGCATAGTAATAAAGCAATATAAATAAACCCTTCAGTATAAAAGCTCTTCAAGCTCCATCCCAAGATTGCCTAAAGCTTTGCACATAGAGCAGTGCATCAGCCCAACCGGCTAACACAACCAAAGACCTATCCATGATCCACCTAGAATGAGACCTCCTGATCCAGCAAGCCCCAATATCCCTTAAGAGCCATTCGTATTAATTTATACCAGAGGGAGGCGGAGTGTTGGTGCTTAAGTGTTATGGGTAGGATCTTTGTAACACAGTGAATATTAGATAAGTTGGAAGGTTTACATAATTAATGCACTAATGTACATTATAACTTTGGCTGTAGTAAAATAATATTGCAAGAATTGGATTGTGAATCGAGATCTTCTGGTTTAATCATCACATGTCTTTCCAAAGTATAGGTATGAGGAATAAAACTGAAGTGCACACATAATTGTTGTAGAAAGAATTAAGAACCATATCTAAATCGATAACACTCATGAAACTGCATGTAGGAATAATTCAGACTTTAAACTTGTCCTTAACTAATGAAAAACATGAATGTTATAACAAAATATAAAAATAAACCTTAATGGCATGAAAATAATCATTAAGAAATTTTCTTATTTCTCATTTTCACGTAAATTTTTATATTAAATTATAAAATTTTATTTTTAAATAAAAAAAAATAATAAAAAATATTTTTTTTAATAATTTAGTGAATAATTTAGAAAATATCTATTTGTATAGAGAAATAAAAATTATTTAAAATTTATAAATTTTAAAAAATATTTCAGAAACACAAGAAAATTTACGTGGATTTCATAACACCAAAAAGTGTTGCCAAGATTTGATAATTTCTGGGATTATTGATAATCATTAACATCCTAGCGGCAATAGCTCCCGCAATAAATTTATCATTAATTTTATTGTTACCTAAATAAATAAAACTACACTAGTGCTCAGGGAAGGTGGCTACCAAATGGATGCTCTAAGTAGTGGCATCTCAATCAAAGGCAGATTTTGTGAGAAGGTTATTATACAATTGACCTTCCCTTTGTCTTCAGTGTCGTAAACAAAAGATAATAATATTTTTTAGCAAATATTTAAATCTTTCCTTGACTTTTTTTTATTTCACCTAAAACATTGCCTACACCACACACATTAAAATGGCAGAATGGATGCAGACCCATAATAATTTGGAAAAGTTTGTTGCGTTGTTAATTTTGTGCATCATCTTTATCATTAAATTAGTATGAAAAATAAATTAATAAAAAATTAACATAAATTCAAAGATTTATAATGTACTAATTATCTGCGTAATTTATCGGTATATGAGATTTAGTATTACTATTATTATTATTATTATACACGTGTAGTTTTATTTATAGGAAGAGATGGTTTGAAGATTTTTCTACCCTTGCGCAGTGACACAACTCACACGGAATAAAGAAAAGAAATGACGAGCACCTTCATACGAAAAAAAGAGGAAACTAACTTCCGAAAAATCTCATCGCTAACGGAAATCATATTTTCTAATTATAATATAATAATTATATATCAGGTCATTATAATAATATTATATATTTTTTGATATAATATAATTAAGTGTTTTGATATTATAAAGGAAATGTTATAATTCAATATCTAATAATTATATTATTAAAGCAAACTAACAGCATCAGCGCCTATAAAATGTTTCTTGTGTGCGTGCAGGAACCTCGCAGAGAGGAATGGTTATGGCAATCGAGTTTTGAATGAAAAACGTACGCTTCGGCTTGCCTTAGCTAGTGCGGTAATTAAGGATCAGGGATGGTGGAATCAGCAGAAGAAAGAGGAGGAGAGATCCGTGGGAAGGAGGAGGGAGAAAATAATAATAATAATAATAATAATAATAATAATAATAATAATAATAATAAAGGCCCCAACTGGGTTGAGTTGCCGCTACATTTGTGGAGTTGCATATTGATGCGGTTGGAGTCGGAGGAGGTGATGAGTTTTTCGTACGTGAGCGAGTCATGCCGCTATGTGGTCGACCAAGCCCTCCTCAAAGACGACTATTACCTGAATGAGCGCGTCATGGCTTCGTCCCCTGGCATTGTTGTCTGCACTCCTTTTTACTCCGGAATCTACGACTTTGGCGTTCATATCTCGTATCTGCGGGCCGGCGACGACCAACCCAGACTACAACTGATGGCCATGAAGGGTATTAGGGGGGCGCAACTCGTGGCACCTTCCATAAATGGCTTGATTTGTGCCACCGACTTCGACATCAGGCCCACCACAGTTCTCTGCAATCCAACCACGGGTGAGTCACTTACCCTCCCAGTGCCCCCCGTCCGTGCTTCGTCGTCCTTCCATAAATTTGGGTTTGGGTACAGTCCCTCCACTGACGAGTACAAATTCGTACAACTGGGCCTCAACAGCGTCGACCGGGACGACGAGGAGTCATGCCGTGTTATTGACTGCAGAGTACTCACCCTCAGCTTGAGCAGTAGTAGTTCTCATCATCACGACAAACATCAACATCAACTGCAGCGTAGTACTCATGAACATATTGACCGCAGACTACTCACCCTCAGCTTGAGTAGTAGTCCTGATCACGACCAACATAATACTCATGATGGTATTAGCAACTCTTCCGCATGGAGAGGGATCGAACACTCCTTTGGAATTGGATACGATGAGGTTGTTATTGACGGGTGCGATTCTGGTTCAGTCTACGCGGATGGCGTTATCTACTGGCCCGGCTTCACCGTCACTTCTTGGACCCAACCACACACCCCTCGCCAGCTAATCCACTTCTTGGACCCAACCACACACCTCTCGCCAGCTAATCCACTTCATTCTTTGTTTCCATGTAAGAGACGAAATATTTACTACCGCCCCCTCACCTCCACCGCCTGCTCACCCTTATCGTAGTTATCTGGCAGAAGTGCAGGGGAGGCTGTGTCTGGGTAGACTTAGGAACCGAGTGAATTTAGAGCATGAATTAGACGTGTGGATGCTGACGGGTCCAGGAAGTTGGGCTAGGCACCGTAAAATTGATTTCGACTTGGCTATTCTTGGTTTCGACGTCCACGTGCTCTATAATGTCGTTCTCTACTTCGACTTCTCGTGCCTCACAAGTTTCTTACGGAGAGACTGTTGGAAGAAAATTCGGGAAATAAAAATAACATATTGAAATTTCTTAGTAATATTTCTATTAAGAAAAAAAAATACACTATTTACAAACACTCAATTTCAATACTCAAATACACCTCAAAAATTATTAATTTGATAATTTTCTATTTTTCTCACACTTCTCTCTCTTCCCAAAGTGAGACTCTTTCTCCTCTCTCTCAAGTTATCTAACACTTGAGGCTTGGGATGCTTGTTTTGGGATGGGTTGAAGAGCTGATGGCATGCCCCTTTTATAGGCTAAATCCAACACCCAAATTTTGACAAAAATACATGCCAGCCATCCTCCTTGAACAAACAGCAGTCGTCCATGTGAAGCATGCCGGCCACCAATGTTGAAGCCTCAATATTTGACAATCTCCCACTTGAAGACTGATTTTAATCTGTCTTCACACCTGCAGTAGCTCTTTCCGATGCAACTATTTTTGAAGACCAATTAGAGTTGCACACAACTCTAATTTGTCTATAATGACTGCTATGGTTAACATATCAGTTGGGTTATTGCTTCCTTGTATTTTCACAAGTGTCAACACTTCATCCTCTAACAATGATCGAATAAAATGATAACGAAGTCCAATATGCTTGGTCCTTGAATGAAATGCTGAATTCTTGGCCAAATGTATTGCACTCTGACTGTCACTGTGCAACACATCCATCTCTTGCTTGAACCCCATTTCTGCTAATAATCCTTATAACCAAATAAACTCCTTGCTGGCTTCTATCACTGCAACATATTTTGCCTCAGTTGTAGATAGAGCCACAATCTTCTGCAACTGAGAATTCCAGCTCACTGTTGTAGTCCCCAACATGAACACATATCCTGTAGTGCTCCTCTTGTGGTCTATTTCTCCAGCGAAATCAACATCAACATAGCTTTGCAACTTCAGATCACCTTTTCTGAAACATAGACATTTATTAGTAGTACATCGCAGGTATCTAAGTATCCATTTTACTGCTTTCCAATGTTGCTTTCCTGGATTAGACATAAATCTGCTCACTACTCCCACTGCATAAGCAATACCTAGTCTCGTGCACACCATGGCATACATCAAGCTTCCGATGGCTGAGGCATATGGAACCTTAGCCATATAATCTTTCTCTTCATCTATCTTTGGACATTGCTCCTTTGACAACTTGAAATGATTAGCAAGAGGTGTCCTCACTGGTTTAGCATCACCTATACTAAACCTTTGTAAAATCTTACAAATATATTCTGCTTGAGATAATTGTAAGGTACATTTCTTTTTGTCTCTGCTAATCCTCATTTCAAATATCTGTTTTGCTGCACCGAAGTCCTTCATCTCAAATTTACTGGACAACTGTCTCTTCAACTTATTGATCTCATCTAAATTTGCTCCTGCTATTAACTTATCATCTACATAAAGTAGTAAGATAATAAAACTGGAATCAATTTTCTTGAAGTAACAGCAGTGGTCAGCATTGCATCTCAGATAGCCATTATCCTGCATGAAACCATCAAATTTCTTGTACCACTGTCGGGGTGCTTGTTTTAAACCATATAAGCTTTTAGTCAACTTGCATACCAGATCTTCATTGCCCTCGTCTGTGAATCCCTCTGGTTGCTGCATGTATATCTTTTCTTCCAAATCTCCATGGAGAAAAACTGTCTTTACATCTAGCTGCTCTAAATATAGATCCTTTGCTGCTACAATGCTTAAAACTGACCGAATGGAAGTTAGTTTAACAACTGGAGAGAATATTTCAGTGTAGTTAATACCTTCCTTCTGTTGGAAGCCTTTAACCACCAGTCTTACTTTATATCGCTTGGAGCCATCATGCTCCTCCTTGACTCAATACACCCATTTGTTTTCCAAAGCTTTCTTGTCGGCCGATAGCTTTACTAATTCCCAAGTCTGTTTGGATATAAGAGACTTCATTTCATCTTCCATTATAAGCTCCCACTTGCTCGCATCCTCTACCTGACATGCTTCATGATAGCATTTAGGTTCTCCCCCATCTGTCAACAGCAAATAATTCAAGTACTTCCTGTTTGGTACATGTGGTCGACTGGATCTCCTCAATGTAGGAACTTGATTCTGTGGCTCTTCACTGGCTTGTCTTCTAACTTCCTCCACCTGAGGTTTCTGACCTGTTTTGATAGCTTTACTATCTAAGACATCATCGGGCTCAAAGTAAACAAGTTCAGGATCCACTTGACTAGTGGATTTGGTTGTGTCTCTATCTTTATACAGGACCTTTTCATTAAATACAACATCTCTACTTCTAATGATTTTCTTATTTTGGTTATCCCAACATCTATAACCAAATTTATCACCACCATAACCAACAAATGTGCATTTAAGTGATTTAGCATCAAGTTTACTTCTAGCATTATCACTAATATGCACATAAAAGATACAACCAAATACTTTCAAATGTGAAAGTCTAACCTCTTTTCTCGTCCAAACTTCTTCTAATATTTTGAACTCTAGAGGTGTTGATGGTCCACGGTTGATGAGGTAAGCTGCCGTGTTGACTACCTCTGCCCAAAACTGCTTAGGCAACCCTGCATGTATGCGCATACTTCTGGCTCTTTCAGTTAATGTTCTGTTCATCCATTCTACTATGCCATTCTATTGTGGTGTCCCTGGCACAGTTCTCTTGAGCTTGATCCCGCTCTCATAACATAACCATTTAAACCTAGTGTCTTCATATTTTCTACTATTATCTGAACGCAGCCTTTTGATCTTCAAACCGGTTTCATTCTCGACCATCGCTTTCCAACTTTTAAATATTTCAAATACTTCTGACTTCTGTCTGATGAAGTATACCCATACTTTCCTGGAATGATCATCAATAAAGGTAACAAAATAATATTTACCTCGAATTGATGAAACTGGCTGGTCCCCAAACATCTGTGTGAATCAATTCAAACTTTGATTCCTTTGGGGTTCTACCTTCCCTTTCGAAGCTTACCCGTTTCTGCTTTCCGAAAATACAGCTTTCGCACAAATCAATATCTATTGATTTTACTCTTGGCAGCTTCCCTTTTGAATGCATGACTTCTATTCTCTTTGCACTCATGTGGCCAAGTCTTTGGTGCCACAGATTTGGGTCATTTTTACACTCTACAATTGAAATAAAACAATTTCCATTCATAGTTATGTAAAGAGTTCATGTTTCTTACCCCGTGCAATATTCATGGCTCCTTTTGAAATCTTCCAGGTGTCTCCTGCAAAAGTGGACACGTAACAATCTTTTGCCAATTGTCCGATGGAAATTAAATTCTTTCTAAGATTAGGTACATGTCTCACATCTTTTAGCTTCCATACAGATCCATTGAGCTTAATCTGTACCATTCCTTGACCAACGACATCGCACGCCTGATCATTACTGAGATACACCTTTTCTCGATTGCCCGCAACATAATCCTCGAACACTTCATTGTTTGAGGTAGCATGGAATGAAGCCCCTGAATTTTGCACCCAGGATTCTGTCTTGCTCTCCATAGAACATATGATAACATCATCTGATGCAACATTTGCACTTTCATGCACGTCGTTTTCCTTTTCCGGACCCCTGCACTCAGACTTAAAATGTCCCAATTTTCCACAATTCCAACATTCAATTTTATTTTTACCTTTGTTGGTTTGAAATTGGCAACCTCTGGATTTGGATCTATCATTCCTCGATGTAGATCTCCACTGCTGAGTGCCTCTATTTCTGCCTCTACCTCTGCTCTCTAGATTTAATGCTGATGCCGATGTGGGAGGGCCTTCTTCCTTCCTTCTGATCTCCTCCGTCATGATCATGTCTACTACTTCTGAGAATACCATTTTATTTTTCCTAAAAGAAGCAGAAATAAATTGTACCGTTGATTGCCAACCTTCTGGCATAGTACTAAGCAAGGCACAGGCATTCACTTCATTGGTGAAAATAATTTCTACCGATTTCAATTGATCATTGGCCTCATTAAAGGAATTTAGATGCTCTCTAAAATTCTCATTTTCTGTATTTTTAAATTAAACAACTTCTTAATTAAAAATACCTTATGTGCCGCATAAGGCTGCTCGTACATATTCGAGAGAGCCTTTATCAGTCCTGCAGTTGTATTCTGGTCTTTGACGTTGAAGGCCACAGATCTCGTCAAACTTAGACGGACCACCCCCAAGGCTTTGCGATCTAGCACCTTCCAATCGTCGTCTTTTATTTCCGCCGGCTTTTCTCCCATCGGCAGGTACAAGTCTTTCTGGTACAAATAGTCCTTCATCTGCATTCGTCAGAAACTATTCCTTGTCCCATCCTTGTCTATGAGTTGAGTTGGTTTTGAAACATTTGGAACATTTGGGGGTTTTTTGACAGAGTTTCCACCCATTCGTGGACCATGGATGAGGATGGAGAGGCCTCAGCTGCATCTTGTTCTTCTCCTTCAACGATGGAGGCCCAAGAAGGAAAATGTTGTTGTGAAGCACCTTCGGGAAAATCTTGGACTTCTTTGCCTTTGTTCTTTTTGCGCCCCATTTGATGGAAGGATGGAAACAGGGCCTGGTGGGATCAGGGCCTGCTTTGCAAAAATTCACGGGTCAGAAAATCAGGAATATAATTCTTGCTACCTTTAATAAATTCAATATCAAAATCAAAAATGCTAAGAAGAGCTTGCCAGCTAGCAAATATTTGTTTAGAAGCAAGATTTTGAACATCTTTTTGTAAAATTTCTTTAGCAGATTGACAGTCAATGCGGAGAAGGAATTTTTGATTTAGCAAATCACTTTGAAATTTTGAAATACAAAGAACAATTGAAAGAATTTCTTTTTTGACCGTTGAATAATTCTTTTGGCATGCATTCCAATGACCGGAAGTAAATTGGATGATTTGTTCATGATTATTAATGGTTTGTTTTAGAATACCACCATAACCAAGATCAGAGGCATCAGTTTCAACGATTTTTGGAAGATTAGGATCAGCAATATGAAGACAAGGAATAGTTTCAACTTGAGTTTTTATTTGTTTAATAATGTTAGTATGTTCATCTGTCCACGGAGGAGGATTCTTTTTTAACCTATCATGGAGAGGTTTAGCAATGCGATTAATATTTGGACAAAAGTCTAGAATATAGTTTGAACTACCTAAAAACCTTTGAAGTTGAGTTTTGTCTAATATTTTATCAGGAAATTTTTGAGCAAAGACAAGAGTTCTTTCTATTGGTGTAATCATGCCATTTGTAATATAATGTCCTAGAAAACGAACTTTGGTTTGAAAAAGAGAGATTTTAGGCTTGGAAACAACAATGCCATTTTGTTTAACAACATGAAAGAATGTTTTGAGATGTTTAAAGTGTTGCTCAATAGAGGAAGAGAAAACTAAAACATCATCAATATAAACAATACAAAAATTAGAATATGGATTAAAAATGTCATTCATAATTCTTTGAAATTCGGATGGAGCATTTTTTTAAACCAAAAGGCATTACTTGTCCATTCATACGTGCCAAAGGGAACAAGAAAAGCGTTTTGTAACGATCTTTTGGATGGATTTGAACTTGCCAAAATCCTGATTTCATATCAAATTTTGAAAAAATATTTGAGGAATAAAGTTTTTATAAAAGATCTTTTTTGTTTGGAATGGGATAACGAATCCATTGAAGTGCTTTGTTAAGTGGTTTGTAATTGATAACAAGTCTAGGTGTACCCCTTTCTATTTCAAATATTTTTATTAACATAAAAAGCGAGACAAGACCAGGGTGACCTAGATTTTTGAATTAAACCTTTGGATTCTAAATCTTGGATTTCTTTTTTGCAATAATTTTCAAGTTCTTGGTTCATTTGGATAGGACGAGCTTTAGTAGGGATATTTTTATCAGAAAAATCTTTTTCATAAGGTAAATCAACTATATGTTGTTTTCTATCCCAAAAAGCATTTGGAAGATCAGAGCAAAGTTCTTGCTCGATTTGTTTTTGAAAAGAACTAATTTTGGATTTAGTTGAATTGTGTAGAAGTTGTTCTTCGATTTTAAGGTTTAAAATAGATTGATTAAGATGAGAAAGATGAGCCTTTTTTCCTTTGATGGTATTATGAATTTCATTTTTGAAAATATCTTGTGTGGTTAATAAATCTATGGTACGCGTTCGTGATTGTTCAAGAAAAGGAAAATTAAGTTTTGAAGAGAATGAATTTGATTAAATATGATCACGATAAACTGTGTAAGGAGTAATTAAATGGATAAACGGTGTTCCTAAAATAACATTATGTTGAATATCGGAAAGAAGGACAAAAACAGTTTGAATTTGGATATTTTGATTTATAATAGAAGCTTCAGTTTTATATTTGATAGGAAGTTGTTGATTATTGGCGGCAAGAAGAGTTTGCTTAGAAGGTTGTTGAAATCTTCGGGGAATAATGCCTTCTTTAATACAGTTGAGATCAGCACCAGTATCAAAAAGGGCGATAGTATCAAGAGTAAAATTTTCAGAAAATTTGATTGTTATCTTAAGAAAATACTTTTGAGAAATAATATGCTGGAGAGGTGAGATAGAATCATAGTTTGGTGGTTTTGGTAATAAAGTATAATCCGAGAAAGGTTGATCCTTTAATTTGTTAAATTGATGAAGTTGTTCTTTAATCATTTTGACTTCTTGTTGCAAAATTTGTAAAGGTGGAGTAGGATTTGAAGGTTGATAATGATTTGGAGGAACTTTTGGGAAAATTGGTGGTAAAGAAGAGGTGGTATTTTGGGGAAACAATTGTTTGAAAAGTTGTTTATGAAGAACCGGATCTTCAATCTGTTGAAGAATACCAACAAGAGTATCTTGTTGATTTGTGAGAACATGGAGGGTAAGGGAATTAGAGGAGGGATCTTCTTCTGGTTTATAGGACTGAGGAGTAATAGATGTATCTTCTGTATCTTCATCCTCTTTTGTCAGCTGCGATTTCTTCTTTCTTGGGGTATGAGGGGAGAGGAAGATCCATAAATTCATTCCAATGTTGCTCATTCATATACTTTTCAAACCATTCAAAGAAAAGGATTTGAGTTTGATGTTTGACGAGGTGAGAGTAATATTTTTCTTTGATGTCTTGCCGAGTATCGAAGAAGTATTCAAAATACCATAAACGTCTGTCTTTATTATGCTCAGCGTAGAAGTCATTATTTAAAAAGATTTTATCTACAGTAAACGAGGGAGAAGCCATACTTAAGAAGAGAACTTACCAGATACGCTATATAAAAAAAAACAATAACTAACTACGATGAATCGACCGGATACGACTAGTCACGAAGGGGATGGAATCGAAGGGTAGATACTTCGAGATGGCGAGCGTTGATGGAATAGGGATCGAAGTCAGGCCGGTAACCGTTGGCTTAACTCAAGGTTTTACTGCCCAAACACGCCTGTCCGTCGGCTTCAACAGGGACTTACCTCCTTGGATCTGCTGCTTTCCCTACTACACCTGCGATCGACAGGCTCTGATACCAATGGAGAAACGTTTCTCGCTGAAACGTGGGACAGAGCCCCCAAAAAGTGTAAAACGAAAGTCACCTAAGCTACTAGGTGATTTTCGTAGTGTTTTGGATCTAACACCTTACCTTCTTGGAAATATATATATATATATATATATATATATATATATATATATATAATATATATATCTTTCTTCAAACATTTTTGAACTAAAAAATTAAGAGCTTTAAACTTTAAAAATTTTCAAATCTTAAAAACATTAACTAAAAACGAAAAAAGATTTTTTGAAAACACTAAAACCAAAAAAAAACACAAAAATAAGTAAGAACCCTTTTTTTAATTCCTCTTTCCTCCCCAAACCAAAAGAACTTTTTAAAAACTTTCTCTAAAAATCAAAAGACTTATTTTAAAATCTAAACAAAAAAAAACCTTTTTCAACTTTAAAATTATAAAAACTTTGCAAAACATTTTAAAACTTAAAAATGTCATAACCTTTTTCAAAATCTGAAAAATCTTAAACCCTTAGTAATAAATAAACCTTCTAAAAGACTTCAAAATTATTTAACACCTTGTTTGTTAATCTAATTAAAAGCAAACATTTTGACAATTCAACAAAAGAAGTAAAAGTCTAAAAGTCTAATAAGATAAAACCTAAAAATCTAAAAACTTAAAACCCTAGATTCTAAAAACACCCCCCCCCCCCCCCCCCAATACTAAAAATTCAAAAGCTTTCCAAGACGTATTTGTTTCCTCCTCTAAAAAATAAGACTTCATTGTCTTTTTCAAACAAAAACCCTTTTTAGACTCAATATCATTTTTGGAAAATCAAAAAAAAAAAGTCTCATCCTGTTCCCTATAAAAACAATAAAGCCTTAATTTAGAATTTCCTTATCGTCTAGAATTGTCATGTAAATCTTACGACAAATATTTTGAGAATGGTCTTGTTATATCTTAGGAATCAATCGATTGAAATTCAACTTTAATAAATAATTTAAAAATTAAAATATACAAACCTTAGGTCGTTTCTTTTTTTTGTCTAAGCCACAAAAAAGGGTAAACTCATATTCAAGACAAAAAAATCAAGAAGGGAAATAAATGTATATCCCACAATGGCGTAGACCCACAATAAGGGTTTCAAATATATGGTAATTAAAGGCTATCTTTCCCTACGAACACGTATACTTTACCTCAAGTTATAGATCCAACCTTTTTAGATAAAGCAAAGCATATAGTCTGGGAGAAGCAAACCAAACATTAAGGGAAAAAACAAGTAAAAACCTCCAAATTTCTGAAATAAATACCCATTTAGGTAAATTTATATAAATTTTTAGTTTTTAGTTAAGATGTCATATCACCCTGCACCCTCAAATTTTTCCAAAAATCTAAACATATCCTTCAACCAATTGACCACGACAACTTTAGAGTTCAAAAAAAGGCCAACACTCACTCTAGCGAATTTATGGTGATTTCTAATAAACTTTCATTGTTCTTCTCGAGAGTCAAGCATTAGCTAGCTCTCACCTCCCGTTCGATCTGTAATGCTGACAGCTTTAGGGAGCTCAAGTGGTTGTTTCCCCTTCATTCGTTGCTAATCGAGCGTGTTACACCCCGGATTTCCCACCCAAAGAAACCAGTTCGTGACTCCCCTTTACCCACGCTATGGATAAGGGGTTGAAGTGAAATAACTCCACACAGGGTCACAACCCACATCAGAAATTCACCAAAGCAAAACAAATGACTTTATTAGATTCGAAACACAATGTCAACAAAGCAAGCATGTCTTTATTACAATTGATTCTCCTTTACAATATCTCCCCACTAGGGTTTCATCATTTTCTCACTGGGCTTATAAAGGTTCCACAAAACATCATAACACAAATTACATTTAAACAAAGCGACATGGCAGACTGTCTTCCACCTTGGTATTCCCACCTAACGCCTGTAGGTCCCTGAAAAGCAATGAAACACAGTAGGAGGGGTGAGCAACCACAGCTCAGTAGGGATCATGTCTCCCCAACCCATCCCATGCTCCTAGCATCTACATGAGGGCGTGCACAAGTGCGGTGTCGTGGCAATACTATTTGAACAGGTATAATCACATTTAAAAACATGTCAACACAGCCACACAAGCTCCATTTTCACAGCCACACAGGCTCATAATCTGCCACACAGGCTCCATTTTCACAACCACACAGGCTCACAATCTGCCACAGGCTTCCACAGCCACCGGGCTTCACATAACCAGCCACGGGCTTCCACAGCCACCGGGCATAAAACTAAACACATAACATACATCAGTCACACAAGCATAATATCAAACACTTAACTTGCATGGCTACACAGGCATAAAACCAAACACATAAAATACATCAGTCACACAGGCATAATATCAAACACTTAACTTGCATGGCCACACAGGCATAAAACCAAACACATAACATGTCTCAGTCACACAGGCATAATATCAAACACTTAACTTGCATAGCCACACAGGCATACTATCACACAATATGCCATTGAAGGCCAACATCCATATAGGAGATCACACCTATATGAATTTACGTATAAATATATATATCCAGATAACCACAGATCACCTACCACAAGGCCTAAACCTTGGGATAGGTTCAAGGAACAGGACAAAACCCCTACCTCTGGAAGATCCTTCACGCTCTTGCTTCCACGCCTAACGCCGTCCAACCACGAAAATGACAATGGTAGCCATGGGCTGGAGCTCTCTCTCTCTCTCTCAACCTCCCTCTCTCTCTCTACGATGGCTACGGTGGAAGAACCCTAAAACCACAACACAAAGAGGCTCCTCCTCCTTATATAGACACCTTAACACCAAAACGACGTAGTTTTGATTAAGTGAACCCCAGCATCAAAACGGCATAGCTTTGATGGAACAGGCTACAACCTTCCCGCATCCACACAAGACAAAATACCCATAATTCCAACATGCCTCTTTGGGAAAAGATTACTAGAATAATAAAACCAAGGTGATGATGCAAAAACATGGTTGCACGCCATAATGCACGTGATATCCTCATATCACGTGCAACTCCAATTGATGTGAAATTCTTCCCCAAGGTTCCTTGTATGATGTAGAAGGCAAGCATACAATAATCTTCTTGCACGTGATATCCCCATATCACGTGCAGCTCCAAATACCCTAGGTTTTTTCCCCAAGCCTTATAACAACGTCTGGAAGGCTCCTATGCAAAAACATCCCTACCTGTGACAAGTCATTGTCACGTGCATTGTCACGTGCACCTCCCTAAGGTTCCCTCTTGGGCTCATCTCTTACCTCAAACTTGCCCATCAATAAATAAGGTGTTTTAGCTAAAGTGTGTGGGAAGAAAACTCCCTAAAACCCTATAATTTCCACTCCAAAAAGCAAAACTGTGACTAACTCCTTACATTCCAAAACACGGGTTATTACAGAGCGTCTGTTAGGGATATTAGCGCCTCGGGTTCTTTCCAAGGACATCTTTTTCTCTTCGATTGACCTCCTTTGTTGTTGATTCAGTCGTTTTTAGGGTCCTTTTCGTTCTTCTACTTTATTTCATGATGTTTTGGTAGTGTGTTCCTCTATTTGGACGTTTGAAGCAACGAGGACTCACTAGGGCTACTGGATTATACAAGTCGTTAGTATAGGAGGTCTGTCTGGCTACTTATCCGACTTTCCACCAACCTCTTCTTGTCTCTGTATTTGGCGTGCTGCCAATCTTAGATGGTCATGGTTGCATACAATTTGACGACAATTGGAAAAATTAGGGATTTGAAGAGTATATGAGTAAAGGTAAACTGGAAAAACTATAGTTTAGCGAAAAAATAAAACGTGCACTATTAGAGCATCATTAACTAAATGGATATTGTAACAAATTAAATTTAACTTTAACTAATTAATTTATATTAAATGTATTAGAGATGTTCTTATATAATGAACGAAAACAGAAATCAATGAATTAATATAAAATCATTCCCTTTTAATAAACTAATTTTAATCAATCTAACATATTTTCTCGTTGAAAGTATTATTTAAACAAGTCAATATTACTCAATACAAAACTATAAATTATAATTTTATTTAATAAACAAGTTATCATAAAGCTTCATTTTTGGCTTATAACAACTTAGAGCATCTCCAACCTTCCTGAGCTAAAGTGGGTAGCTAAAGCTGCATTTAGCTTGCTACAGTACCACTTTAGCTAAAGTTACTCCAATCTTATTTCATCTATATTTTTACTTACATTTTCTTTTCTCTAAACTACCCTCACCGAGCCAATGGGACAGCCGTGATAGATGTCGCGCGACGCCGTTCTTGCCGTGGGGAAGGGAGGGAGGGAGGGGTTCGTGCGGCGGGGGGCGACGGGAGAGCAGCGTTGGGGAAGTGCGTCGATCTTGCGAGAGTGGCGCGCGACAGGGAAGGCGACGCTAGCGATGGAGGGCGACATTGGGCCGGAGCTCCCGCGGACGGGGAAGGCGATCTTGCGGGGGTGGCGTGCGACAGGGAAGGCGAGATTGACGGGGTGGCGCGCGACGGGGAAGGCGAGATCGACGGGGTGGCGCGCAACGGGGAAGGCGACGCTAATGACGGGGAAAGCGATCGGTTCCTGGAAAGCTAAAGATAGGATCGAGTTGGTGGGGGTGGGACCGGTGGATTTCAACGAGGGGAGGGACAAACGTGAGAGGTTGTGACGCATACTGGAATGGTAATTTTCTACCATTTGCTAACATAGCATCATCAGCAAAAGCAAAAGCTAAAGTCATATTTGGCTTTTTTTTTTGCTTTTGCTAATGGTTTAGCTGATGCATTGGACATGTTTTTTAGTTAAAGATTACTTTTGCTTTTGCTTTTAACTAGAGAGATTAGAGATGCTCTTACGGTACTCACCATGAACTAGCCAAAGTTTAATTTTATACAAAGAAAGAATTAAAACAGTAAAAACTATTCGCTTTCAAATGAATAATAAATTTAGTATGATATACATGATTGGACAACTTTAGCCAACCTACATTACTCATCCAAGATGCAGGAGGACGGGTGATATACTGGGATGAAGCAATGGTTCTTGGAGTTTTGGCCATGTCATGGTCCATAGGTACGTACGTAAGACACATGCACTATACATATATGGACCAAACCATACGAGGCGACAACTAATTTATGTATTAGGTACTACTCGATCGAACCTCTTATCTTATGTATGTCCTTGTTGCAGGAGATAGGTATCTGAAACCGTGCGTGAGCTTCCTGCCGGAGGTGACGATAACGGACCGGACAGCCGAGGATGAGTGTCTAATACTGGCGAGCGACGGCCTGTGGGACGTGGTGTCGAATGACATGGCGTGTGGGGTGGCCCGCATGAGCCTCCGGGGGGGAAGAGGAAGCGGGGGAGGAGGAGGAAGCTGGAAGCATCGCTAGCGGCGGCGGAGTCTCCTAGTCGGCTTGTTCGGACGCGTCAGTTCTGCTGGCGAAGTTGGCGTCGGCCAGGGGGAGCGCAGACAACATTAGCGTGGTCGTGATCGATCTGTGGACCAAAACTTTATTTTTTAATAATCCTTAATAAATAAATAAATTACAAGGCTCTCGTTCAATTAGTTAAGACAATTAAAAAAAAACAATTACTGAAATCTCTCCCCAATCATTCCCAATTCTCTTTATAAGTTTTTTTTTTCTTTATTATTTCTGATTTTTTCATATTATCTTATTTCTCAAAATAAATTATCAGACCACTTTTTTTTTTCACTTCCCTGATTTTGATTTGATCGCGACCCTCCTCAATCCCTCTAGCTGCCTGCCTCTATTTTGAAGTTGACGACTTTGAAATTGCTACCTAAGCTATGACAAACACTCATTTCATCCTGAATTACATTCATTAAGGCATCAAAAATCATCCCTAAAATTGTTAGGAATTGATGTTTGATGAAGATTAATGGCCCAGTTTGGTGACGGCAGCAAGAAACGAGCAGACGCCTTAAGAATCACAAAAATAACACTTGTTTGTTCCTCAACAGCTGATTCACTTAATCATGTTGTCAATATCATTACACGACCTTTAGATAAAAACCTTTTAGATGGTAGGAGAATTGATTGATCAGGTAAAAGAGAAAGCAGTTTAATGTCTGACATGCTGAAAAAGTAATCAAACTAGAAACAAGTATACCAACACAATACTAAAGAATTTTGTGTCTTCAAGATCCATTCCGTTAGTTTAACCTACCCTGAGAATGTTTCTTCTTTCCGCATTAAATTACAAATACTATCAATAAAGTGTTTGTCTGAATCATCTATGCTAGATAGGGCTTCATTATGTGTAGAACAAGTAGATTCTTCTCCGGGGTAGAACAAGAATGGACTTCATTATGAGAATGAAAAGGATAATAAGCCATTGAAAGTTTTACAGTACCTAATTAAACTCCCAGGCCTCACCCCAAATGAGAAAAAAATGCAAAAAGGACAGGACAAACAAATCAAAATGAGCAGAAAGGACATATGTGAGATTCTAAAGTATCCAAGCAAACATTCTTTTACAATATCCAAACAAACATGCAGCCAAATAAAGAAGAAAAGATTTTTAAAATTAGGATAACCCAACACTAACGGATATCTGTGAGACTCTCTCCCATATACTCACTATCTCATATGGTCCTAGAAGTGAACAAGTCAGTGACAAAATGAAATCTGAGATGGTTTGCCAAGAAAAGTGAAAAAAGGAAAAAAAGACAAGTCAGTGACAAAATGAAATCTGAGATGGGTTTGTAAAAAAAAAGTGAAAAAAATTGAATGAAAAATGAATCAGAATCGAAATGAAATCAAAAACAAACCAAAACTAAAACTTATCTCTACTAAATTGTTGTTTTTGTCGTACAAAATAACTAGCAAGAAAATAAGAAAATCTATCAGTTCTTTATATATTTTTTATTTTTTGAATGACGAATCAAGATCTTAACAAAAAGTAAACCGTTTAAAAATTTCACAACTATAATATAAAAAAATATATGCATATAAATCTTCAATTGATTTATAAAAATATAAATTGCATAAAAATTTTCCTAATAATATAAGTGTGGGGGGAGGAAGGGTTGGTAGAAGTTGTCGTTGGGTTGATGGGACGTCGGGGGGCAGGGACAATCGTTCAATGCTAATTCATTGCCAGACTATCATAGCGATAATAGGACAAGTTCACGTCTAAAATTGGACATAACAAATGTAATTAACCGCCAAAAGTGTCCTAAACCTTTAAGCCATGCGGTTATTTTGAATTATTATTCGTTGCATTTTTCACAGATAAAAGAGCAGAATGCAAGACAAGACGACATTCCATAAGTCCTGCAAAGAATGCAAAGAACTACATAGACGAGAATGCATTTTTCACGTCTAATGAAAGAACAACATAGACGAGAATGTGAAGGAGAAAAACATCAGTCCTGCAAAGAATGCATAAGACAAGGTGGGACTAGTGAATGATCAATCAAAGCCTCCCCACCGATTTCCACATACCCACAACGGAAACCAAAAAAGGACCAACACATGAACAAACTGAAGCCCAAATCACAGAGGCCAATCATCTCGGCACCTCCTAATGAGCGACCTTCATTGGCAGCCCCCATAAAATTTATATTTACGCTTATGTCCATGTAGTTTATAGTCCTTTCCCTTTTGCTTTAACATCAGCAGTCTTCAGTGCTTTCAGCGTTCTGTAACCCTTGTCTGTCCCAAATATCCTGGAAATATGTATATTTGAATATAAGAATCATAAACCGAATACCCTGTTAGTTCATATGAAAATGCCACAATCCCAAATTAAAATAAAATAGTCATGTGAAGCAAGGCAACATCACAGCATTCAGCAAGTTACAAGGAACTTGCATAGCAGTTTGGTGACATGATACTATAGAGCATTCACTTGATTCTAAGACTGTACATCCAGGAACTGATTTGGTCCCAACAAGCATATATATAAGACTGAACGTGCTGCCTAGCTGCTGCTCTAATCCAAAGCATATTTTTAAGACATAGGAAGTCCATAAAAGGAAGGCAAAAAAAGTATATGTAGATTCACCATGAACAATATTATCACAATCACTATAATGTTTCCCTCAGTAAGTAATGGTGAAGGAGAATATGTCCCAAGTTGAAATAGTTAATGTTAAAAACTCACCGGTCCATGTAGACAAAAGTCGATGAGTAGTTTCCAGACTTGGTATAAAGTAGCCGATGATGATAGTCATGAAAATCAGAACTGGAGAATATATGAAACCAAAAAAAAAAACATAAGAGGTAATATTGCATAAAAGCACATACAATTTAAACAGGAGGCAAAGGCACAGGATTCAATAAGCAAAATAATAAAAATAGACTATAAACACACCCTCCATATATAGGTAAAAAGTTTGAGAGGCTCCATGGAAAATGGTAACCACAGTGTGCCTCAACCGTCTCCAAAACTCTAAGTACCATCCATAACCACAGAGTCATCAGATGGGGACCAGTTAAGGCAGGGCCAATGATTGTAGCAAACCCAAGGAACAGTATCTCAGCAGGGTGAGCATATTCAGAAGTTAATCCAAAGGGAGTAGCATACCTGTTCATGCAAATATATATAAATTAAAGCATGCCTGAATCTTATGGGAAAAAATTCAAAAAAGGACCCATAACAGATAATTTTAATCTTCCTTACTCGTGATGGACGCTGTGCACATGTTTGTACAACCACTTTGTATGTAAAACCCTGTGTCCCCAATAAAATACAAAATCCTCCAAGATGAAGTAAAACACTATCTGTGTCAAAACCACTTTCCTGCAAAGCCATAAGTAGGATCAAGATCACTGTACTTACCAAGCTATGTGAATTGTACGTAAATGAAGGACGTAATGCAATTTACTATTCTACACAAATTTATGTTGCATCAGCAAATGGAACTCTATAAAATAAGGATTCTGAACATACCAGGATGGCAATGGAAGAGAACTGCGCATGCCCATGTGTTTGAAAACAGGATAGGAAACAATCATAACTGGAAGATTGACAGCAAAATGGTATAGCAATAGACGATTGATACATTTCTCCTGAGCTGCTGGGGTATTACTTTTGCCCTGCAAAAAACATGAAAGAAGTCATCACAAAAAATATGGACCTTGGAAGATGTAAAATTGCAAATGAAACAAAATTGATAAGAGCATTAGTTGTAGACTCTCTAAAATTTTAGCTTACCAAATTTAACTGACCGGTGCCTCGATGTTTGGATTTTAACAGAATTTATAGTCAAAAAATAAATCTCGAGTATAATTTGTAGTTCATATTATTCCATGTAGATGGATTTAATTAAAATTTTAGAGAGTTTACACCTGATACTTTAAAATAGGTATATTTAAAGGCACCTGAGAGTGGCAAAATTAGAAAATAAATCTATCACCCTAAATCACTAGCAAGAAGAAGCTTGTAGAAATTATAAAACATTGAGCAAAAACATAAATGTTCCAAATGGCATATATATGTATGTCCAAAGAAACTACTTATTCATAAAACCTACTTAAACAAGATGACCCCAAAGAGAAACTATCTATCCATAAATGCTACTTAATAAGAAAACACTGAGCATTTATAGGCCTTGGGTACTTATGCTTGAGTTCTCTACTACAAAAAGTAGTTTTGCACATATCTTATCTTTTTGGTATTCAAATGAAACTTTCAGACAATGGCACTAGCCATAATATTATATACCTTTTGTTCTCCTCAATCAAAAGCTCACTTGTTGATCCAAAGGTTTTCTTTATTTGGATGGTGGGCAAGAAAATACATTGGTTTATAGAGGCCACTCATAATGTGGCAGTGCACTGCATTCAAGTTCACCGATCCAACCACATTACCACAAGGGTTCAAAATTCAAATCTTAAAGGGCAAGGAACACAGACAACATGCACTGAAAACAGTGTCATATTTTGCTGAACATTAAGCATGGCACAACAGCAAACAACAATGAATTTCATAAAGTTGATTATGAAAAAATATAGTCACTCAAACAGAAAATCAGAGGGAACATTTATTTCACTTAGAGGACCATAACTTCGCAAAAAAAAAATTTAGGGGCCACAATTCAATATTACCAGCAACGTGAACAGAGAAGAACCTGAATTTTGTACTTTTTCAGCCATCCTACTCTCTCGAACAATATAAACGGAAGTCCCGATAAGAAAAAGACACTTTCATGAAGAAAGAAACTTCCCAGGCATGCCAGTTGAAAGTCATTGAAATTAGTGATCAGGTACTGCATCATGAATACAAAATTTTCAGAAACGTTTGAGGAAACAAAACAATTATAAATAAAGAAAAAAAACAAACCAAAAGCAAACAAACATCATCGATAGGCAAAAAAAAAATCATATTAGCATTTCCAAAACATGATAAAATTGACATAGTTCACCCTTTTCAACTCATGCTAGCTGTAGTGGTATCACCTTAACTGTCCCAATGGGGTGCAGGGTTTTAAGGCACTGGTATTAGTTGGACCTAAATAAATAAAGGGGATGCCAAATCCAAAAGGGAACTCCAAATCTCAGTTCTAATGTCCGTGAAAAACAGCAAGTTCCACGAATTCTAACACACCTAGTTTCATCAAACGTGAAGCACACTTTAAAAACCTTACATTTTTCACTGTAGAACAAGAGTAGCATGAAATAGTTTCAGGGCAGTGTCAGCAGAGCTGTTTGGTGAACACATTACGATCTCAATACTCACCACGCCCAATTCCAAATTCGAGATTAGAAATAACAATAAGAATAGCGCTACACTTTTGCAGAACCCAGGGACAGAAACATGTTATAAAACTGGAACATTCAAATCCAAATTAGCACTCATTCTAGACTGTGAGCCCAAAATGGGATTTGGGTCAACATTCTATCCCCGTAAATCTTGGGAACATCATCAAAATTCGAGGAAGGCAAACAGATACAAGGAGAGCAGTGTTTGTACATACGAAGATGATACGAGAACAATCAATAGATCCAAAACCAACAATGCGTGAATAAAGAACACAGCTCGCGTCAAGGCAACGGGCTTAAATCTACTAGGGTACAAAAAAGTGCAATAGAAAGAAACGGCGAGTACCAGCCAGCAAGAGTCGACGATCGACGCCATTGGAACGGCGAGGGCGAGATCGAAGTGCGGTGGAGACGAAATGCGAGCACGTACGCCGGAGGGCGGCAGTGGCTCTGAATAGTTTTTTAGTTTTTAGTTTTCAAAATGAGGAGCCGTTTGGCGGTCGAGCAATGCGAAGAGAAGGGAAGTGCAGAAAGACAGGCTGTCGCGGGAGAGAATCTGGGTTTCAGGATATGTGAACTGTGATATGTCCCCATGGGGTGCACCACTATAAATCAATGGCAATAAGGGAGTTTGAAATTTATTTTATTTTTTTAATGATTGCATCTTTACAAAAAATGCTTTGCTGTCCGATTAATGGCATTTTATTTATCATTAATTTTTTTTAAACAAAAACAATATTATAAGTATATAAAAAAACCATATCATATTAAATACATTAAAATTAATTTACCTAACATACCCATAGTATATTCGGTGGTTTTGCATTTAAAAAAAAAAAAAACAAGATATGCGTTTTTTTTCACACAGGCCTACGTGTGACCTCTTTTGACAATCATATTAAATTAAATTATATCTTTTTGGGCACTTTGTCCGTGGATCTCTTATATATTTTGCTTTCATATTTTAAATTTTTGTGTTTTTATTAAGTGAATTTTAAGTTATAAAAGCCAAATCAAACCGATAAAACTTAATTCCATTTATATGTATTTAAAATAATTAAATTTTATGAGAGTTTGGGGAACTAAAGTGAACCTTTTCTTTTTTTTATCCTGATAACAATTTAGGATTTACTTAATATAGTAATATTTAAAATTTGTAAACAAATTGAAACAATACTTTTAAAAAATTATATATGAATTGTGTCAAATTGAAGACAAGTTATTGTTTTATTGCTGTGCCGTAAACTAGCTTATATGGTACAAGGACGTACGTCTAAATATGGACGCACCATAAATACATAATTGTATAGCCTAAAGATAATTTACGTACTAAAATAAGAAGATACACAATCTCCCTAGAAAAGGAAAATATACAGGTCTACGACCGTAATAATGACGGCTGAATAGGTGCCCAAATACGCGCCCAATACCCCCCCTCAAGGTGGAGCATGGGGATCATAAATGCCCAACTTGTGAAGTAGAAAATGAAACGAACGTTGACCGAGTGCTTTAGTGAAGAGATCGGCCAACTGCATGGAGGTGCGTAGATAAGTAGGCTGAATGGTGCGGCGGTGAATCTCATCACGAACAAAATGACAATCGACCTCAATGTGTTTGGTGCGTTCGTGAAAGACAGGATTAGCGGCAATGTGTAAGGCCGCATGACTATCACAATACAAGCGGATGGGCGCTGGATGAGGAACTCCAAGGTCCCCTAGCAACCGTTTTAACCACTTCAACTCACAGGTAGTGGTGGCAAGAGAACAAGATCGCCTTCGGGCGGAGGAACGAAAACATGATGTGTTGTTTCTTGGTTTTCCAGGAGATAGGTGATGGACCAAGCATAACGAAATAACCAGTAAGAGAGCGACGGGTGAGTGGACAACTAGCCCAATCGGAGTCACAATAGCCTGTGAGACAAAGATCAGAGGTGGCACAAAGAAGAATCCCTTGTCCTGGCGCAGCTTTCAAATAGCGAACAACGCGCAAGGCTGCCTCCCAATGGTCTTCACGCGGTTGTTGCATGAACCGGGCCAAGAGATGGACCGAATATGACAATTCGGGTCAAGTGAAAGTAAGATAAATCAACCGACCAATCAGGCGGCGATAGCGTTCGGGATCAGTCAGCAGGACACCTTGGGCGAGAGCTAAATTATGATGAGGAACCAATGGAAAGGGTGCAGGTTTCGCCCCCAATAAACCAGCATCAGTGAGGATATCCATAGTGTATTTACGCTGGCATAAAAATATCCCGTCCGAATTGCGAGCAACCTCGAGGCCCAAAAAATATTTAAGAACACCAAGATCCTTCATGAGGAAACACGTACCAAGGTAACGCTTGAACTGATGAAGAGAAGTTGTATCGTTGCCGGAAATAATCGGGTCATCAACATACACGAGTAGATGGAGAGTAGTGCGTCCTCTGTTCAGTGTGAAGAGAGAATAGTCGGAACGTGATTGAATGAATCCGTACCGAGTGAGAGCACTAACGAGTTTAGCGAACCAACAGCGTGGTGCTTGACGGAGGCCATAAAGAGACCTGTGAAGTCGACAGACCTTGCCGGGCTGAGAGGAACGGAAGCCAGGAGGCATCTTCATATAGAGTTCCTCATCAAGATCACCATGCAAAAAGGCATTGTGAACATCCATTTGATGAATAACCCAATTGCGGGCGGCAGCTACAGCCAAGAAGCACCGAACAGTAACCATTTTGGCGACTGGCGCAAAGGTTTCGTGATAGTCGATGCCTTCAACTTGATGATTCCCGAAGATCACAAGGCGAGCTTTGTATCGTTCAACCGTGCCATTGGAATGGTACTTGATTTTATACATCCATTTGCTACCGAGAGCCTTTTTGCCAGGTGGTAGATCTGTCACAGTCCACGTGCCATTAAGATCGAGAGCATCAAGTTCTTTCCTCATCGCCTCTTGCCAATGAGGATGAAGCACTGCCTCCCGATAGGACTGAGGCTCGTGCCCAGCAGCAACCGCAGCCAAAAAAGTGCGATGGCGTAATGAGAATTTATCACAATTCACATAATGAGCCAAAGGATAATTCGTACCCGTGTCACTAGAGGGGGAGGACGTGTCTGCGACGGGCTGGATCGTGTGAATCACGAAATCACGCAGCGTGCTGGAGGGTATTTTAGTCCGGTGCCCACGTCCGAGCCGTTCGGTCTCTGTGGAGGGATCTGCCGAGGGAACCCCAGGCTCTGCCGCTATATCACCGGGAAGGATTGCCCCGTCCGCCGTCGTTGGAGCCACCCTCGCCTCCTCGGGAGTCAAGGACAGGGGAACGGCAGGGGTAGTCGCCCCAGTCACCGCCGCGGGATCCATGGGAGCCCCAGTCGTCGCCGTCGGATCTGCCGCAACCCCCCTAGAGACGGTGGGGGTCCATGTTTGGTTTCGTCAGGCGAAGATGCAAGAGGAGAGGTGGATGCGTCCGGTGCCCCAAGGTCAGCGTCGCACGAAGGGACTGGACGCGTGGAGCGGGCGCCAACGGGAGCGAGGTCGTGCAAAGGGAACTCTGTCTCTGAAAAAAAGCATATCATGGGTAATAAAAAATTCTTGGGTTGTGAGATCATAAAGCAGCCATCCTCGTTTAGTATATGGATAGCCGACAAAAACACACCGGTGGGAGCGACTGGCAAATTTGTCCTTGTCGCAATTGATATTTTTTCCATAACATAAACAGCCAAACACACGCAAGTGTCCATAAGAGGGTGGTGCACCGAACTATATTTCATATGGGGATTTGTTAACCCAATAGACGTGAGGGAGTGCGGTTAATCAAGTAACCAACAGTCAGAATGCATTCCCCCCAAAAAGCAATAGGAAGATTGGCCTGGAAACGCAATGCACGGGCGACATTCAAAATATGGCGATGTTTGCGCTCCACCCGCCCATTTTGTTGAGGTGTGGCGCGGCAAGAAGTCTGGTGCACAATTCCTTGTTCAAGGAAATAAGATGTCATGCATGTAAATTCTGTGCCATTATCAGTGCGAATAATACGCACCCTTGTTTGAAATTGCCGCTCCACCATCACAAGAAAATTGCGCAGGACACGACCAACCGCGGATTTTGCGTGCAATAAATATATCCACACCGAGCGGGAATAATCATCCACAATAGTGAGAAAGTAGGAAGCCCCAGAGAAAGTAACAGTTTTATAAGGGCCCCATAAATCGCAATGAATCAAGGCAAATTTTTCTGTAGCATTATTCTCACTTAAACAAAATAATTCTCGAGTTTGTTTTGCTCGAACACAAATGTCACATACTTTATTTTCGGACGCGGCCACAATAGGATGGCCAACAACACCAGACAAGTGACTTACTACTTGAGAAGATGGATGACCCAGTCGTTGATGCCATAAATCAAATGATACTGTTGTAGTCAACGCACGTGCAGGGACTGGATGGAAGCTCTCAAGGTAGTATAGCCCATTCCGTTGCTCAGCCGCTCCAATCACCGTCCTCGAAGTGCGGTCCTGGATAACACAAGAGGTAGCTGTAAATTGAATATGATAGGCCTTATCGACCCGAATTGGGCGACTGATATCAAATTACAGTTCAATTGCGGAATGAAGAGCACGTCATGCAATTGGATGTTGTCATTCAACAGAACAGTCCCTATTTGAAGAGCCTGAACTGCTCGCCCATCAGGTAAACCAACAACACACCCGGTGAGATTTTTCTGCTCACGTAAAGAGCCAAGATGTAAGACCCGCAAAAATTTAAGCTCTTCCTTAAATAGTAATAATAATAATGTCATTACTAAAAATAGTTAGAAAGAATATTTTAGATATTATCACAATAAAAATAAGTACCCAATATAGTCATTTAAGTAGCATGTGACTAGTAAGTAGCCGTTAGAATAGTAACTAGCAGCGTAATAGTAACTAACCGTTGGAATAAGTAACTAATCATTATAATAGTATCCGTTTGAATTGTTATAAATAGGTATGAGTATGTAATAATGTTTTATAATATTATACTTTATAGGTTTATAAAGTAAGAAGTCATGGAATATAATGTTATCTTACTTTATTGTTTATTGATTACGCAATTATATTATTTTATCCGCGTTAATATTAAATACGTTATAAAAAAATAAAATAAAATAATTTCTTATACGTCATAAAAAGTTTAGATGCTATATATTATGTCATTTAGTTTCTTAAACCAAATTACTATGGGTAAGTAAGTATTACAAGCCTTAACTTTACCAAAAGTATAAAACATAGGTAAGGCCCAAAAATTTGAATGAGGCAGATTCTGGAGGTCCCATTCAAAAATTCATAACTTGAGTTATACAGATCCAATTGACATGAAACCAAAGCCCATTTGTTCCTTTATCACTTAGCTAAAACGTGTAAAAATTTCAGAATTTAATATGAAGCCAATCAATTCCAGAAGTTAAAATACTACACATAGGTTCAGTGTGAACGGGTAAACATTTTAGTATGACTTTAAAATTCAATAACTTTTGTTATACACATGTGAAAATTATAAAATTGGTACCTATTTGTAGATATTTGAGTTACTAATGCAATACAATTGGCCATTTGTCAAAAACTACAAAATTAAAAACGTTATAATTGAATTAGTAGGGAGTACACCAATGTGGACTTTTGATGCCAAAGGAACCTTCTAGGTTTAAAAGTCTTAAAACATTTTTAAATGGTAGGAGGAGATAACCACGTTTTTAATAAGAGATAATATGAGGAAAATAAAGTATTATATATATTTTAAATAATTTAATTTAATGCCAAAGTCAAATTCGTACACTATTTTTCACACTATTACACCTACCACCTTACCTATAAATAGCATGCCTCACTTCCCTTCTCAAGCACTCTTTCCATTCAAATAAGCCACAAAACTCTCCTCCAAATACTTCCCAAAAAGTTCTATTAACACCCCAATAGCCCTCCAAGCCTTCTCTTCTCTCAATCTTTCTCTCACTTGTTGGAAGTTCCAAGAGGTAAATATTTCAAGCATATATTAATCATGTTCTTCCTCCTCATACATATATATATTATGGATGGCCTTGCCCCTCAATATATATATGTATATTTATTAAACAATACGTATATGTATATATATAAATTATTATTATTCCATGGAAGGCTAAGCCTCCTCATACATATATATATTATGGATGGCTTTGCCCCTCAATATATATATGTATATGATATGTATATATGAGTATATAGATTATTATTATTCCATGGAAGGCTAAGTCTCCTCATACATATATATATTATGGATGGCTTTGCCCCTCAATATATATATGTATATTGTATAGTATATATATGTATATTGTATAGTATATACGTATATTATATATATATATGTATACGTATAGATTATTATTATTATCATGAGAAGTTTTTTCCACCATAATATACTTATATATGTCTCTCAATATATTATTTATGAATATATTATTATTATTCAAACTAAAATATTAACTTTTAAATTTTGTTTCAAGGTTTATAAACGCGAAGACAAAAAAGATAGGAAGGATCCCCTCTTCCTTCCTTACCACGATCTCCGACGTGGAAATTCATTTTCTATTTCTTCTCTATATTTATATCTCAAGATTTTTTTTTCTTATAATATTATTTTAAGAAGAATTAACTTTCTTTGGCACTTCTTGGAAACTTGGTAATCTAACTTATTGAATGGTGAATACCCCTTTTACTTATCGGGGCTATTATTGCAAGATCTTCCTTTACGTTGAAATTTACCATTGATGTGATTGTTTGAAAGTTTGTGAAGATATGTTTTATGTTTGGCAATATGTTTATGGGTGGTTCCAGAAAGACCTCCAATGCATTGGGTAAAGAACATCACTGGAGAGTGTCAATCCAGTTGATAACAAGTTATGCAAGATATCTAGGTGGTGAACCTAGATGAGTAGATATTCTTATTTTTCCATGAGTTGATTATTCTCCATATATTATCCCTTACTTTTAACCTTATCGGGCTATTTGAGCTCATTTCCTTTCATGTTTTGTTTCAAACCCCAGGGAACTAGGAGAAAGCAAGGATGCTAGGATAATGGTGTCCAGAGTGCTTGGAATAAAATCATAAGAAGATTATGCATGTAGTATTTATGTCATGTAAAACTATAATGGGTTATCAACACCTAGTCTCTAAACGCTAAACCTTAGAGATCTTGTGATGAGTCTTGATGTAATAAATAAACCATCGAATTTATGTTGAGTAATAGATTACTATTCATATAATTGTAATATTTTATTTATCTAACGCACCTGGTCCTGGAAGTCCGGATTTGGGGGCGTTACGGGGTATCGTAGCAAAGGTTTAGTTAGGTATAGAGACTAGTTATAAATAACATAGTATAGAGTCCTATGCTTATAACAATTATAGTGAATTATTTTACATAAGTATTATTGTGGTTATATGGTTAATTTTGAACTAACCTAACCTCGAGTAACGTGTGCTTAAAGGGCCAAAATGGTTGAAACAAGGAACGGAGGAAACAGGAACAACTCCACAAGGAATAACGGTATGGCAAATGAACTTCAAGAGGGTTCAACACCAATGAACTCTTCCTCTAGTGGACAAGTCATGGGAACACTACCACCAAATGGGCAACCTTCAAACATGGCAGCACCACAAGGTGTAAGCGCAGAGAACCTGATGGCATTTCTTATGCAAATGGCACAAACGATGGCAAGAAATATGACTCAACCCAACACACCCGTCGGTCAACCGGAACAAGGTATAAACCCTCAACCAAAAGAGGTGACAGTTGACCAATTTATGAAGCAAAGATCCCCCAACCTTCTCTGGTTCAACCGATCCCACTCACATGGAGGAATGGATTAATAAGTTAGAAAAGATATTCTCGGTATTGGAATGTCCTGACCGAAAAAGATAAAGTTTGCCATTTACGTAATGGAGGGCGAGGCAAACCAATGGTGGACCCTTGTTAAGAATACCAAAACCGAGGGAGAGATAGAAGCTCTAAGTCGGGAAGCTTTCAAAGGGATCTTACTAGAAAAGTATTTTCCTCGACCATTGAGGAGTAAGATGGAGAGGGACTTCCTCGATCTTAAACAAAAGGATGATGATACTGTGGCCACGTATGAGGCAAAGTTCACCAAGTTAGCAAGGTACGCACCTCGAAGACGTAGCTGAAACGCAAAGTAAAGTTCAAATGTTCTACCATGGGTTGAAACCAAGCATACGGAGAGCATTGGCAGCTTTTGACTTCCCGACTATGAAGTCGTTGTTCGATGCGCGATCAAAGTAGAAATGGAACATCTTGACTACCACCAAAATCGTAGTCAAAATGATAAGAAAAGGAAACACCAAGCTAATGGATCGGAGATCACAAAGCCTAGTATGAAGGAGGTAGTACATTCCACTTGCCCTAAATGTGGTAAAAGACACTACGGTGAATGTCTCCAAGAATCGGGAAAATGTTTCAAGTGTGGTAAAGCTGGACATCAAGCACGTGAATGCCGGGAAAGGCCTAAACAAGGGCCCCAAATGGGTCCTAATCCCATTCGTATGCATAACCCTTTACATGCACCAAGACCAGAACCAAGTACACGCCCGACCGTCCAATGTTTCAACCGCAATGAATTTGGACATTATGCAAATAAATGCCCACATGCAAAAACTACGGGGGATTATCGACAACCATGTTAAAGAACCACTTCGACATGTACAACCACAACGACACCACAACCACGGCGAGCCGCAACAACCACCTAGGGCACCGGCTCGCTCGTACGCCATTACAACCGCAGAAGTGGAGCCAATAATGGAAGAAGAATCAAACAACGATGTGGTGAAAGGTACCTTGCTCATAAGCTCAAGAAACGCTTATACCTTATTTGATTCTGGTTCAACGCATTCTTTCGTCTCACCAAAGTATGCTTAACATATGGATATTCCACATCGGAGATTAAAAGCGGAATTAACAATAATGACACCAAGTGGTATCACCATAAATGCCACTAAGATATATAAAGCATGCCCCATTACTATATGTGATAGGGTACTTCCGGAAACCTAATCTCCTTACAAATAGTGGACTTTGATGTTATATTAGGGATGGATTGGTTAACATCCAATCACGCCACCATAGAGTGTACTCGAGAAAAGAGTAATTTTTAATCTCCCAAACCAACCTAAGTTGGTGTTTACGTGTCAAAAGGATGGAGAGGATGTATCTAACCATCCAAAAGAGGGATATCTTTCCTCGGTCAACACAAGTGTAGGTGAGATTACATTAAAAGAAGTCCCTATCGTTTGCAAATATGAAGATGTGTTTCCGGAAGAATTGCCAGGACCTCCTCCGCCACGAGAAGTTGAATTCTCCATCGATCTATTTCCTGGGACAAATCCAATCTCCAAAAGTCCTTATCGGATGGCACCAACAGAGTTAAACGAATTAAGAAGCAATTGCAAGATTTGATGGACAAAGGATTCATTAGGCCTAGTGCATCACCTTGGGGAGCACCGGTCTTGTTCGTGAAGAAGAAGGATGGCTCAATGAGGCTCGCATCGACTATAGAGGACTAAACAACGTCACCATCAAGAATAAATATCCTTTACCAAGGATAAATGATCTCTTCGATCAACTTAAAGGCGCTCAATACTTCTCAAAAATTGACCTTCGATCAAAGTTACCATCAATTAAGGGTGAAGGAGATGGACATTCCCAAGACGGCCTTCCGAACGAGGTATGGCCACTATGAATTCGTCGTAATGCCTTTCGGATTGACCAATGCCCCCGCAATATTCATGGACCTGATGAACAGAATATTCCATGACTTCTTGGACAAGTGTGTCGTTGTCTTCATTGATGACATACTTATTTACTCCAAGAGTCGCGAAGAACATGAAGAGCATTTAAGGAGCGTACTGCAAACCTTAAGGGAGAAGAAACTATATGCCAAATTCAGCAAATGCGAATTTTGGTTACAACAAGTCGCATTTTTAGGACATATTGTCACTCATGAAGGCATCTCCGTGGATCCTGCAAAAACAAAGGCAATAGAAGACTGGCCAAGACCCAAAACAGCAACGGAGGTTCGTAGTTTTCTCGGACTCGCGGGCTATTACCGAAGGTTCGTAGAAAACTTTGCGAGACTGGCAGGCCCATTAATAAAGCTGACTCGTAAGGGTGCTAAGATCGAATGGACCACGAAGTGTGAGGAAAGCTTTCGAGAACTAAAACGGCGTCTAGTTAGTACACCTGTGCTGGCACTACCTTCAGGAGGAGAAAACTTCACAATTTATAGCGATGCATCGAAGGAAGGACTTGGTTGTGTGTTAATGCAAAATGGTAAAGTAATTGCCTATGCATCACGACAACTAAAAACCCACGAGGTGAACTATCCCACACACGACTTAGAACTAGCAAAGCAATCATCCTTGCACTAAAGATTTGGCGTCACTATCTTTATGGGGAGAAATGTGAGATCTACACCGATCATAAAAGTCTAAAATACATATTCACCCAAAAGGAACTCAACATGCGACAAAGAAGGTGGCTAGAATTATTAAAAGACTATGATTGCACCATCAACTACCATCCTGGGAAGGCAAACGTGGTGGCAGATGCACTAAGCCGGAAACATGTCGGAACCTTGGCAACATTGATCACTTCGCAAAGGCCTTTAATTGAAGATCTAAAGAGGTTGGATGTTGAAATCGTAAAACCTGGGGAAAGAAGCTACCTATTCCACATGACCATACAACCAACACTTTTGGAGAGGATAAAAGCGGCACAACAAGAAGATCCCAAGCTACAACGAAAGAGGGAAGCAGCGCAAAAAGGTAAACTTCCTGAGTTCAACATCGATAACGGTGGCTTCTTAAGATTTGGTACAAGACTCGTGTACCATCATCTTCTGGACTAAAAAGGGAGTTACTAGCCGAAGCACATAGCTCCGCATTCTCTATACATCCAGGAAGCACCAAGATGTATCGAGACTTACGAAAGAACTATTGGTGGGACAACATGAAGAGAGAAATCGCGGAATTTATATCCAGGTGCTTGGTGTGTCAAAGAGTAAAGGCTGAGCGCCAATTACCAAGTGGAGTATTGCAATCACTTCCAATACCCGAATGGAAGTGGGAAAATGTAACTATGGATTTTGTCACGGGTCTACCTAGAACATCAAAAGGACACAATGCGATTTGGGTCGTAGTGGATCGCCTGACAAAAACGTCTCACTTTATCCCTATCCGCGACGATTTCTCGTTGGATCAATTAGCCAAACTATACATCAAGGAAGTCATTCGATTGCATGGAGTGCCATTATCAATCGTCTCCGATCGTGATCCAAGATTCACATCTAAGTTTTGGAGGAGCCTTCAACATGCTTTAAGTACCGAATCGAAGTTTAAGATCGCCTTCCACCCTCAAACAGATGGTCAATCGGAGAGGACAATCCAAACTTTGGAGGACATGCTTAGAGCTTGTGCTATTGACTTTCAAGGGGATTGGGAGAAACACCTTCCCTTGGTGGAGTTCTCCTATAATAATAGCTATCACGCAAGTATACAAATGGCACCATATGAAGCTCTTTATGGGAAAAGGTGTCGAACACCAACATGTTGGGATGAGGTAGGAGAAAGCAAATTACTTGCCCCCGATTTGGTGCAAGAAACAACGAAAAAGGTGCGTCTAATTCGAAGACCATATGCGAGCCGCTCAAAGCAGGCAGAAGAGTTATGCGGACCACCGACGAAAGGACTTGGAGTTTGAAGTAGGCGATCATGTATTTCTTAAGGTTTCACCATGGAAAGGAGTCATGCGATTTGGAAAGAAAGGGAAGTTAAGCCCCCGATACATTGGACCATTTGACATAGTAGAAAAGATTGAGCAACAAGATATCGCCTAGCCCTACCACCACATTTGGAACACGTGCACAATGTGTTCCATGTGTCTCTCCTAAGAAAGTACATACCAGATCCATCACATGTTTTAACGAAGAGCCTGTCCAACTCGATGTTGACTTGACCTACGAAGAACATCCTGGTGAAAATCCTTGACCGCAAGGAACAAGTGTTACGTACTAAAAAGAATTCCACTCGTGAAAGTGTTATGGAGGAATCAAATCACCGAGGAGGCAACGTGGGAGCATGAAGAAACGATGAGGCAAAAATATCCTAAACTTTTCCATGATTAAGGTACGCGATAATTTCGAGGACGAAATTCTTTTAAGTGGGGTATAATGTAAGACCCGCAAAAATTTAAGCTCTTCCTTAAATAGTAATAATAATAATGTCATTACTAAAAATAGTTAGAAAGAATATTTTAGATATTATCACAATAAAAATAAGTACCCAATATAGTCATTTAAGTAGCATGTGACTAGTAAGTAGCCGTTAGAATAGGAACTAGCGATTAGAATAGTAACTAACCGTTGGAATAAGTAACTAATCATTATAATAGTATCCGTTTGAATTGTTATAAATAGGTATGAGTATGTAATAATGTTTTATAATATTATACTTTATAGGTTTATAAAGTAAGAAGTCATGGAATATAATGTTATCTTACTTTATTGTTTATTGATTACGCAATTATATTATTTTATCCGCGTTAATATTAAATACGTTATAAAAAAAATAAAATAAAATAATTTCTTATACGTCATAAAAAGTTTAGATGCTATATATTATGTCATTTAGTTTCTTAAACCAAATTACTATGGGTAAGTAAGTATTACAAGCCTTAACTTTACCAAAAGTATAAAACATAGGTAAGGCCCAAAAATTTGAATGAGGCAGATTCTGGAGGTCCCATTCAAAAATTCATAACTTGAGTTATACAGATCCAATTGACATGAAACCAAAGCCCATTTGTTCCTTTATCACTTAGCTAAAACGTGTAAAAATTTCAGAATTTAATATGAAGCCAATCAATTCCAGAAGTTAAAATACTACACATAGGTTCAGTGTGAACGGGTAAACATTTTAGTATGACTTTAAAATTCAATAACTTTTGTTATACACATGTGAAAATTATAAAATTGGTACCTATTTGTAGATATTTGAGTTACTAATGCAATACAATTGGCCATTTGTCAAAAACTACAAAATTAAAAACGTTATAATTGAATTAGTAGGGAGTACACCAATGTGGACTTTTGATGCCAAAGGAACCTTCTAGGTTTAAAAGTCTTAAAACATTTTTAAATGGTAGGAGGAGATAACCACGTTTTTAATAAGAGATAATATGAGGAAAATAAAGTATTATATATATTTTAAATAATTTAATTTAATGCCAAAGTCAAATTCGTACACTATTTTTCACACTATTACACCTACCACCTTACCTATAAATAGCATGCCTCACTTCCCTTCTCAAGCACTCTTTCCATTCAAATAAGCCACAAAACTCTCCTCCAAATACTTCCCAAAAAGTTCTATTAACACCCCAATAGCCCTCCAAGCCTTCTCTTCTCTCAATCTTTCTCTCACTTGTTGGAAGTTCCAAGAGGTAAATATTTCAAGCATATATTAATCATGTTCTTCCTCCTCATACATATATATATTATGGATGGCCTTGCCCCTCAATATATATATGTATATTTATTAAACAATACGTATATGTATATATATAAATTATTATTATTCCATGGAAGGCTAAGCCTCCTCATACATATATATATTATGGATGGCTTTGCCCCTCAATATATATATGTATATGATATGTATATATGAGTATATAGATTATTATTATTCCATGGAAGGCTAAGTCTCCTCATACATATATATATTATGGATGGCTTTGCCCCTCAATATATATATAGTATATTGTATAGTATATATATGTATATTGTATAGTATATACGTATATTATATATATATATGTATACGTATAGATTATTATTATTATCATGAGAAGTTTTTCCACCATAATATACTTATATATGTCTCTCAATATATTATTTATGAATATATTATTATTATTCAAACTAAAATATTAACTTTTAAATTTTGTTTCAAGGTTTATAAACGCGGAAGACAAAAAGATAAGTAAGGATCCCCTCTTCCTTTCCTTACCACGATCTCCGACGTGGAAATTCATTTTCTATTTCTTCTCTATATTTATATCTCAAGATTTTTTTTTCTTATAATATTATTTTAAGAAGAATTAACTTTCTTTGGCACTTCTTGGAAACTTGGTAATCTAACTTATTGAATGGTGAATACCCCTTTTACTTATCGGGGCTATTATTGCAAGATCTTCCTTTACGTTGAAATTTACCATTGATGTGATTGTTTGAAAGTTTGTGAAGATATGTTTTATGTTTGGCAATATGTTTATGGGTGGTTCCAGAAAGACCTCCAATGCATTGGGTAAAGAACATCACTGGAGAGTGTCAATCCAGTTGATAACAAGTTATGCAAGATATCTAGGTGGTGAACCTAGATGAGTAGATATTCTTATTTTTCCATGAGTTGATTATTCTCCATATATTATCCCTTACTTTTAACCTTACTGGGCTATTTGAGCTCATTTCCTTTCATGTTTTGTTTCAAACCCCAGGGAACTAGGAGAAAGCAAGGATGCTAGGATAATGGTGTCCAGAGTGCTTGGAATAAAATCATAAGAAGATTATGCATGTAGTATTTATGTCATGTAAAACTATAATGGGTTATCAACACCTAGTCTCTAAACGCTAAACCTTAGAGATCTTGTGATGAGTCTTGATGTAATAAATAAACCATCGAATTTATGTTGAGTAATAGATTACTATTCATATAATTGTAATATTTTATTTATCTAACGCACCCGGTCTGGAAGTCCAGATTTGGGGGCGTTACACAAGATCACAAGTCATATGCTGCGTAGCACCGGTATCAATTATCCAAGACAAATGATGGCGTGCAATGGGCTTACCAGTCAAATGTTCCACGGTACCGTTTTTGGATGACTGCATCAGATGTAAGAGTGTTTTCCACTGTTCGTCGCTAAAGCCGCTCTTCCCAGAATTGTCGGCAGTCACGTCGGACATGGAGGACGTAAGCAATCCCTGTGCAACGTTGGCTCGTGGATTGCTACCACGCCCACGTCCTCTGAGAGAATTGCTGCGACCGGCATGTTTGTCACCTCGACCGTCCGACCGGGGTCGATCACCCCACCAATCAGGGTACCCAATAGCTTGGAAACAGTGTTCAGCATCATGTCCACGACGCTGGCATAGAGAACAAATTAAAATCTGCTTCTCGTCATTCATAGTGCGGCGCCCGCCACTGGTACCTTGGATAGCAAAGGCCAATTCTTCCCAGAGTTGTTTCAACTTCCCATAGTAAGCCACAATGGAAAGATCTTTCTGACGACAATTCGCCAATTCAGCGTGCAGTTGTTGTATACGTGGTCCATTAGCAACTGCAAATCGCTCCTTGATGTCGTCCCAGAGATCTTTTGCTGCCTCCATATGGATAATGGTGGACCGCAAGGTTGGTTCAACGGTGTTGAAAATCCGTGAAACCAACATTGAATTCACAGTCCACTAATCTTCAAGGTCAACCGAGTCCATAGCAGGCTGAGGAATGGTTCCTGCGACGAACCCGTATTTCTTCTTCGCGCGCAACGAAGTACGCATTGCACGTACCCATTCTTCATAATTATCACCCTGCAATTGGACTTGGGTGATAACATTCCCAGGATTATCATTAGGATGCAACAAATAGGGGGACACAGTGGAGGTGGGTTTCTGCTCACCACGCCCCTCTCCCATCTCACGTTCGGATTCGGCCATGAGGATTATTGCTCTGATACCATGTCAAATTGAAGACAAGTTATTATTTTATTGCTGTGCCGTAAACTAGCTTATATGGTACAAGGACGTACGTCTAAATATGGACGCACCATAAATACATAATTGTATAGCCTAAAGATAATTTACGTACTAAAATAAGAAGATACACAATCTCCCTAGAAAAGGAAAATATACAGTGTCTACGACCGTAATAATGACGGTGAATAGGTGCCCAAATATGCGCCCAATAAATTGTATAAGTCATGAAGCATATGACATTTTGGCAATAGGAGATTAATTCAAAGCACATTTCAAGAGCTAATTTGTATCTAAAATGTTAAAATAGGCCTAAGTAACACATTTGGGCCATTAAAATAAAAAGAATATTTTGGGGTTTAAAGGTTTTATATAAACTCCAACAAGAAGAAAGGAAATATCAATACAATAAAAAACAAATTTGACATATTCTCTTTAAGATTGAAAAATAAAAAAGTTCCTATTTTGTGATATATCCACATGATTAAAAGTATTAATTTTAAATTTCATAATATAGTGGGAGACTAATTAGTATGACATAAGCAAGGAAAAAAATTAAATGTTTTTATACACTCAATGCAACCAATCTGAAATTTTACAAGTACAAAATTTAGGAAAATAAAATTTCTCGTGGATAGAATATGATAGTTGTAGTGCTTAGCTTAAATATAAATAACTGTACGTCTATTTGGTTGGGGGTTTCAATTATTTTTAAAAATAAAATTCGTTAATTCAAATCACCAAATATGTTTGGTATACTTCATTTCTGGAATAAAGTAATACATTATTCTCGAAATTTAAATAAAATAGTTATTTAAAGAAAGTTAGTTATTTTTTATTTTTAAATTTAATTTAATTATTTTACAGGACTCAATTTAATTTTTTTAAAACAAAATACTTAACTTTATCGTCTAAGCGCACATATTCAAGTTTTTTAGCAATTTTTAAAATCTGATCTAAAAAAATACTCTTTTAAAAATATACTATCTTTTTTACCAAGCACAAATTGTTTTCAAAATTTATAATTCAAACTCTAATTCTAATAAAAATTCAAATTATTAAGCCAAAACACAAAATTGAAAACACTTACCAAATGTCTCCTAAATTTTTCATTTTGGATTACCTTTATTCTACTATACCCATATGCATATATTTACTACAATAATATACACTTTAAAATTGTGCATACGGGACAATATATAATTCAATATTATGCATGTAGTCAATTAAGAGTTGATTTAGGTCAACCACAATAATGACATTTATTAATATATGTTTCCTTCTTGCATAAACTTATATTATTATAAAATGAGTTAGACCATACTTATTGGCTTGAAGATCTTTTGACTAATGTAAAAACTAGTATCAATGAAAATCTATTTCTATACTATCAAGAGCAAGTCCAAATTTATTATGGCAACTTTGAAATTTGTTATGTTAAGTATGGAAATGCTAACACTTAAATCTTCAATTGATTTATATGAATGATAAAAATGAAGAGTTAGACACAAGGGTGCTTGTGGGGTAACTTGAAAGTCATGAGTTTGTTATTGATATTGTTACAAAATTATCTTTCAAACATCATCCCATAACCTATACAAAGAAAAAATTGCAAAAATAAGAATGAGAATAGAGTGTACACAAAGGAGATATTTGGTATAATTATTGATATCTTTATTAGATGGTTACTTGACAATTTATAGGCCTAAAAAAACAATTAATCACTCAAATATCAAATGAACATAATTACGTGACAAAGATATGTGTTGGACCCTAATTTGTCCAGGTTGGACATATTTCATCAAATCCAATTTTCCTTTACGCCGCCTTGTTTGTTGAAATGCTGCAGAGTGATAGAATCGTGACCATTGAGCTGCAAATGCCCGATTTCGAGAAATTATTCGAACGGCCTCCAAATGCCAAAGAATTAGTCCTGGACAATAAAAAATCCAATTCGAGGATCAACGCAATCGACCGCGCTCAATTCTGAGGTCAAACGAAGAAGATATAGTCAAAACAGCGTTCGGGCCGCTAGCGATGGTCAAAATGGCAATTGACTTTTTAAACGGTACTCCGAATCAGGTCACAAACCTCATTTTCCTATTTTACTCGTCATTCTGATAATTTTGACACATATATTGTATATATTTGCTTATGGGGCCTTTTTTCGAGAAAAATCAAAAATAAATATGTTTTCCGATAATAAATAATCACAGTACAAGCTTGACGTAAAAACATGATTGTTTTCAAATAAAATTGACACGGGGTTACTCGTCATGATGCCCCGAGTCCAAAAATAAATTTTTCGAAATGTTTTGAAGTCCGGTTTGTCCTGCCGATCCCAAAAACCAAAAGACATCAATTAAAAGCCCAAAAACAAAAGATTTTTCTTTTTTTCCTTTTCTTTTCCCGCCCCTCCAGGCCACATGTCAGCCATCAATTGGTTAGAAAACAAATAAAGAAAATGAAATAAAAACAAAAATAACAAAAACAAAATACAAAAACAAAACAAAACAAAAACAAAATAAAAACATAAAAACATAAAAACCAAAAATTACAACACCACAAAAATCGGTCGACCTTACCTCTTCCCACCTATGCACCTCGTCCGTTTCTTTTCTCTCTCTTCGCCCGATCGTCTTCTTCCTCCCTCTCTCCCATCTCACCTTGTCGTCTTCGCCAAGTTTGCGCAGCGAGCGCCGTGATCCCGGAGGACCACCTCGCGCCCACCGGACCACCGCATCGCCCATCCCTCCAGCCAGCCAAACCCAACCATAGCTTCAACCATGGTTCGCCCCCCTTCTCTCAAACCAAACCATGCCATTAACCCATGGTTGATTCGGCGCCGCTGCCTCAATCCCCGACTCAACCCTAACTCCTATTGCCTATATAAACGCAAGCACAGATTGTCCCTAGGTCTGGAATTTTTTGGGGGGAAAATTCGAAAGTGGAAAAGAAGAGCGCACCACAAAAATCTCTACCCCTTTTCGTCCGAAAAACATCACCCAAAACCATCCTCCCCTTTGGCCGGAATCCACCGCCGGCCATCGACCTTTTCTCATACCATGCCTCTCTCTTTGATTCCGTAGAAAACCAATACCCACGACCTTCATCTCCAAAGCCCTTTCCTTTCCCCAACAATGAAACTAGACGCCCCCTCCACTCCCCTTGACCGGCACAATACTTACCGCTAAACGCGACCGCCACCGCTGTTCATCTCATGGTCACCATGGAAAGGGCAGAAAACTCCCGGGACTGTTCCAAGTCATCACGATAGCTGGACGGAGGCCCCAAGGAGGCACTGAAGACATTTAGAAGATACCGAGGGCACCTGTTTGCCATCACTGTTGCTCGATTGGAAGCCAGCATAGAGGACACCCAGTTCATTGACATAGCTCATTTAAGGAGGAAGAAGACTTTTCCTTTGAGCGTGGTGGGTTTTCGGTTGCTTATGTTGTTTTGTCTTTGGATTTTTGTTTTCTCATTGTGTGTCCCGCTCTGTTTTGTGAGGATTAGCCTCTGTCCCTCTGTGTGTTATCTTTGCGATGCGTTGTCTTATTTATGCCGTTTTGTTTCATGGATTTTCGTCTCCGTGTCTATAGGTTCATTTGTATTACTTCTTTCTTCCCCTTTGAGTACCGTTTTTTTTCTTTTTTAATAACAGAACTGGGTATGTGTTATCCATATTGGTTTTCCTATGCTTCCCTTTGTTCGCATTTAGGATGTGTTGATTTTCGTGGGCAATAGCCATCGGGTACTGTCTTTTATCGTTCTTCACCTGTGGTGTCCTTTATGGTTTTAAATGTAAGAAGTTGCTTGTGTGAATGTTTGCATTTGTCTTTTGAGTAAATACTGTGTTTTCTTGTACGAAGTTGGTTTTTGTGTCGAAACAGAAGATTAGGTGATTAGAAGGACCGGGGTTTATATTCTGTACCGATATTCTACACTTTGGTGCTTTTCGGTTTTCTGGCCTTTTGGGTTTGTTTCGTTTATTTTGTCATCTGGGTTTGTGACTGGGTTTGATGGCCTGATCTGCCCACCCTCTGGTTATGGGGTTGTATGAAGCGGGTCTAATATATTCTCTTGGTTTAAGTCCCTGTTTTGCCTACGGCATCAAAACACCATCTATGTTTGTTTCTATTTGTTTCCAGCCGTGTTAACGGGTTTGGGAGTCAGTACAAGTGCCTGTTTGTTTTTCTTTTGTTGGTTCATTCATTTTCACTTTTATTTTTACTTCTATGGGCCATAGGGTGATGTTAGTTTGGCCCATTTGTAATTTTGTAATCATGGGTTGTGCAGCCCAATAATGTTGTAATATTGTAAATGGATCTAAAAAAAAGAGAGAGAGAGAAAAAAAAAAAAAAAAAAAAAAAAGATAGCTTGTTTTTTTGTGGATCGCACATTATCACACACATCACTTGTATTTTTTTTCATTTACTTATGCATTTTCTTTATTGTTTTTAATTGAACACATTTCCCAAAAAAAAAGCAAAAAAACAAAAAAAACTCTTTTCTTAAAATAAATTATTTTATTAAAAATAAAAAAACCAAAAAAACAAAAACAAAAATTCTTTCAAAAAAAAACTTTTCTTTAAAAAAAAAGGGTTTTCTAAAACCACAACAAAAACAAAACAAAACAAAAAATAAAAAAGTTTTAATTTAGAGTTTTATACTTGGGCTTTGGCATTGAGCCTTTCCTTTTAATGTTCAATTTCATTTTTCTTCATTAGTTTTCACGCTCAACATTTTTTGTATATATTTAGTTTTAAAAAGTGTTAGCATTAAATTTAGGAATAAAAATTGTTTCCTTTAGATTTTTAGATAGTTTACCTTAGAATAAACCATAGAATTCCCTTTAGAGATTTAAGAATAAATTGAATTTAATTTTTAACTTTAACAAAAAATGTAGAAATAAAAATAGAAAAATCAAAATTGTTAGGATTTCCCTTAAAGGCTTAGGATAAATTGGATTTAATCTTAACGTTAACAAATGACTTAGGAAAATAAAAAGCGTAGACTTTAGGGATAAACGTAAATTTCACCTCACCTTAAACAAATTAGAAACCTCTAAAATCCTAATATAGGTACCGAAAGGGTGTTGTGAGAGTGCTAGTCCTTTTCCACGCGTAATCAACTCCCGAACCCATCCTCTAGCGGCATTAGATCAATTTACCTTTAGGTGGCCAACCGCACCCCAAAAACGGTTGGTGGCGACTCTGTATTTTCATCACCATTCGAATGAGGGTTGGGAGGAACCGCACCCCAAAAGTGGTTTCCCTCCCGGACGAAATCCGGTGATGACAATATGCATCACTTGAGCATAACTATCGATCTAACAATTGGAAACATAGATAACAACTAATCAATATAATCACTAGAATTCAATAATAACAAAACATCATAAATAAATTGCACAAAAGAAAGAACACAAGGAATTACGTTATTTAGTCAATGTGACCTATTTCGTAATGAGGCTTCAATCCACATGGATACAATCTACTATAATTTGTGCTAAGGCTACAATCTCTTACAATACACCCTCCTTTTAAAATATATATCTCCTTTTTTTTCTCTTTTTTCAATCTATTACAATTCATAAAGCAAGTAACGATAAGAAATAACACTCATTGTGTTTAATCTCTTTCTAACTCATTCTGCCTTTGCATGATTGCAAGTCTTTCTTAATCAATCAACAATAACACACTTTCTATTTCGAAGCAATCTAGATTTTATGTGAAATCACCAATCAATACTTGAGCGTGTAAACTTGATCAATAATACGTGCTCCAAAGATGTCGTTTGATGAATTATCATATATTAATCTTACATGTGAATGCAGTGATCTCTAACTTCAACCATAAACCCTATCTCTTTCTCATATTGGACAAGTTTAAGATTAGAGGTGTTAAACGGGCATAACGAGCTCAGTTCACGCGAGCCCGGACCTAAACATGCCTAGGCGTTTTATGTAACAGCCCAAGTCCATCGTAGCATGATATTGTCCGGTTCAGAATCCAAGCCCAATCCACGGTTTTGTTCTTAACAGTGTCACACATGTACCCCAAAAGGCCTCGTGCTAGGAGAGGTCTCCACGCCCTCTTACGAGGCATGCTTTATTCTCCTCTTTAGCCGATGTGGGACTTACAAAGCCCTCAGACTCTACAATCTACCTCCCTTAAGAGGACTACATTCCCGTGGGACTATTGCACACCGACCCGGTACCCAGCTCTGATACCATCTGTAACAGCCCAAGTCTCTCGTAGCACGATATTGTCCTGGTTTAGGGCCCAAGCCCAAGCCCCGATTTTGTTCTTGGCAGTGCCACACATGCACCCCAAAAGGCATCGTGGCAGGAGAGGTCTTCATGTCCTCTTAAGAGGCACGCTTCGTTCTCCTCTCCAGCCGATGTGGGACTTGCAAAGTCCTCAGACTCTACATTTTAGGCCTGTTTTAAAAATAGGCCAAAATTATAAGGCCTAGCTCAGCCTACTCACAAGGTGGGCTAACCCACGAGTTAACTCATTTAATATTTTAATATTTTTTTAATAATTTTATTAAAATTAAATCTTTCATTTTTTCCAAAAATTCCTTGATAATCTTCCAAATTAAAAGGTTATACTTTGAAGTTTCTTCTAATGAGTATTATGTTTTCTTCTAATGAGTATTATGTTTTCTGTCATTGGATCTCTGCTTTGAATAAAGTAAGACTAACTTGATACTAGTTATTAAGCCACGAGTTGGTTTAGAGAGGGGTCGGGCCGGGCCAGCCCGAGGGGAAAGCCCAATAGGTAGCGCCGCCTAGGGCATCCGGTCTAGTAAAACAGTTTATGGGCACTTTTTTTGGTCTTCTAGGGCACCACTCCACAGTCCACGCTCGCTTCATGCCTCCACCCTTTTGCTCCCACATGCTACAACACACTCTTGTCGTTGTGCTGCAGGCCCGCAATACACTGACCACACATCGACTAGTTGAGCGTTCTAGCACTCCGCTTCGCCTCCACCTCTGCAGCCCCAGGGGAGATCAACCGCCGCAATCCTAGATCTATAATTCTCTATTCACCACAATGCGTCAACGATCGAGTCTCAATGCCACTTGGCAATGTCACCACCAGCTGCCTTTTGCCCCTTACGACTGCCGACGCCGCGTGAGACAGTGACGCAGGATGACTGCCGACACCAGTGCCACACCCTCACCCCCGCAGCCCAGATACTTCACGGCTCTGACCCAGAGACCCGTCACAACTTTGCATTCATGGCTTCACAGGTATTTTTTTTCTTCCTATTATTCTATATTATATAATGTATAATATATATTTAATTGAATAATTTCAATTTGGTATTGTATGTATTAATTATATACTGATGTTTCTATTCTGTTCCTGTTTTAATTTTTTTATTTCATTATATTTGTTGTTCAATATGATTTTGTATATTTTTCCATATATATATATATATTGGCAATTTGGCCTTGAGTGATTTCCAATTACAATTGAGGATTTAGATTTTGGTTAACTGTATTATCACTACATTATTGTTATGAATTGAAATATTTTTAAGGTTTTAGTTTGAAATTTTTTGCAATCAATGAGCAATTGAGTGACTAATGACTTGAATATTGACCAATTAATTATTAAATAATATTTATATGTAATTTTTAAGTATGTTAAATTGCAATATGATAATTTTAATTTGTTATTTTAGAAGTCATTATTAAACCATGCCTCTTAAAAAGTGACTTTTTGGATATGTGAAAAAAAAGGTAAGATAAAAAGAATTTTATTCAAACTCAATCCGAATCTCTTCAAAAGTTTTTAGTTTTTAGTAACCAATCAAGAACTTTGTATTTAAGCATTGAAAAAGAACCTATAATCAAGATTTGATAAATGAAGAATAACCTCTTGATGAAGGCATGGTAAACAAATAAAAACTCATAATCAAGACTCAATGAATGAAGAACATCATTTTTATTTATTACTTTATTATATTTGTATTTACGATAATATATTTTGATGTTTTTAATTGATAGTTGTAGATTTTAGCTTAGAATTACTATAAATTTAAAGTTTAACCACTAAAACTTAAAAAAAATGAGGGACACTTTTTTAGATGGTCGCCTTAGTCGCCTAAGACATCCAATTTCTTAGGACCAGCCTTGGGGGTGTTGAATATACTAGCTAACAAAACATTGCATTTAAAATTTATATGATGTATTAACTTTACTAAGACATTAATACTTAATTGTTTTTCTTGTTTATAATCAACCAAACAATTTTAGTTTACTGTCTAACTTTACAAAAATGATTCAATCTATATTATTAAATAATAGCTAACAAAAAATTACAATTTAATGAGGATATAGAATCTTAAATCAAAGAATATTGTAATGACCATTTTCTTCATGAATTCTCTCAATCAATAGAGAAACTCATATTATAACCTTAGAAGTCTATATATATAACCCTTAGGCCATGTTTAGTACACGGGAAACAAATTGATAGGAATAGAATTATTAAAGGAATAAGATTGCTAAGGAAATCAGGATTAGATTCAAAGATTGCAATCCTTTGTTTGGTATGTGCATCAATGGAATGAAAAAATATTTCATACCCTTGTTTGGTACATGGGATTTGAAAGAGACTAAGAAAATAACAACATCAAATTACTTTAAACCCCATTAGCCTCACTATCGTCGTCTGACTCTGCGGTGACTGTTCATGAGTTACACCAAAGACGCCACCATGTCGGTGTTCAATGACGACGCCCAGCAAGTTTGCCACTATGGTGGGCGGGCCCTTCTACCAGGTCCACCTTGGACGCAGGGACAGCCTCGTCTCCAACGCGTTCATTACCGATAGCCACATCGCCCACCCCAACATGTCCATATTGGCCATCATCTCCCTCTTCGCCGCCAAGGGCTTCTCCATCAAGGAGTTGGTGGCCCTTGCCAGTGCCCACACCATAAGATTCTCTCACTACAAGGAGTTCGCCCACACCATCAGACAACAACCCCGCCTACCACCTCAAGTACATGGAAGGCCTGCGACGGTTGTACGTGAAACTGCAACGGATCTATTCGGCTCTGTTCGACGACTCTAGGTTGATAGAGTGGCATCGAGAGAAACTGTAAGTCTGCAACGGGTCAAGGGTGCTGATGGGCCGCCGTCTGGGGAGAGGGTGGGTTGATGGAGCAGTGTGGAGGGAAACTGAACAGACTGTGAGGGATTTTTATGGTATTAAAGGTAAAAGTTAATTCACCTACATAGAGGAGTGTAAACCCCATATGTGGCTGGAATCAATATACCCTTGCATGGGGGTATATTATTCCTAAAGGAATGGCTGAACATTCCCTTGGTCATACCAAACGTGGGAAAGGAATGATATTCGATTCTTTTCTATTCCTTTCTCGCGTACCAAATGTGCTATTAGCAATTGAAGATCATTAATTTGGGTCACACTACCTTGATTTAAACTCAGAAACTTCATTAATAACATATTATGATCTTCAAAAGTTAATATTAGGGTTTCTAACCCTATAAGCAAAATTTTGATCAATGATTTCATTCATCAAAGTGCTATAAAAAGGCTTCCTATAATAAATGTTCTAAATAACACTTCGGTATGTAGAGTATTTATTTAAAATATGTACCCTTATTGAAAAGTCAATCAGAATTATCTTTAAGTTTTTTGAGTCAAAGCAGCATACTGCATACTTAATAGATTATAGAATAAGCCTTTGGTAAATAACCATAATGAAGTGACTTTTGATTTTATAGTGTTAATGTTGAGCATTGTTTATTTTGAGTTTTTTCATACCGAATAATAGTCAGCTTATTTAGATTCTCTCAAATTTGGTGAATAAGTTTAATGAAGTGACTTCACTTTATAGTGTTTACGTTGAGCATTGTTTGTAGTATTCATACTGAATAAATGTTAGCTTATTTAGATTCTTTAAGATTTCAATAATCATTTTGAAAATCTATTCAAAATAACCTTTTAAGAGTTAACTTTCGAATTAAACACATGTTTTTTAATTGCCCCTTTTGTAGTAATACTTTGAATGTTTCGAATAATAACTTACAAAAATTCATTCTTAAATTGCTTACTAAGTTATTTTTCTTATTGTATAATATCTTTTAAAGTTTATATGCTGAATAAACATGAAAGCTTTCAAAAATCTCTTCTGCGTAATTTATATGCATACAAAAATATCAAAACAATGAGAACTTTGTAGTTAAATGGATTTATGAAAAGTATAGTAAAGATGAATTACCTATTAGGAAGTTATTAAGTTTTAACATAAAGCATAAATGATATTATAAATCATTGTGAAAATTTTGACTAAATAAAAGATACCAATTAACGTGACTTTAAAAAAAACTTAAAATGATGGCTTTTGGCACCCAAACCTACTTATCCTTGTTTCCCAAGTATATCTAGTATGTAATTTATTAATTAGTAATTTAATTATTTTGTTATATGACATAATGTTCGAACAAAACTCATTTAATTTTGTATATTGATCAATATCAAATTAAGTTCAAAAACCAAAATATTTAATCAGGTTAAATGTAGGAAAAACTAATTACTTTTTTATTTTTTTATTTGTGTATATATTTATTGCTATTCTAATTTTATGTTGAATTTGCATTATTATTTTTAAATTATTTTTGATAAACTATTATTTCGAATATTTAGAAGCTTCCATGCAATCAAATAAATTGATATCATAGGTGGTCATATTTATTAGTTTTAACAGAACAACAGACGGAGGTAGGGGGCCGGCAAGGGCCATGGCCCCCCCTTTTCCTCATTTAATTATATATATATAATCTAAAAATTAAAATGAATAATAAAAAAATGATATTATAGAATAAGAACATAAAAATATAGCATAAAACTAGCAATTTAGAATAAATGAGAAAGTGTATAATAATGATACAGTCATAAAAGTCTTGTTCCCATGCAATATTATTATTTCTTCTAACGGTATAATGACATAAATACTTAATATATATCATTAATGTATATAAAACATATATGAGATGTTATTATAAATATTATTTTCTTTTCTTCGATATAATATAATATATTATTTTTATTGTCTAATATATATTTGGTATTATCGCTATATTAAGTACTTGATAATATATTTGAAAATCTATTTAGTATTATCAATCATTGTTATATCTAATAGTTTTATGATTAAGGTATGTTTTTTAAGTAGTTATTATCTAATAGTTTTTCTTCGTATAATATTTTTTTCCTCATTTCAGAACGATATGTTTCAAAGGATAAGATATTGAAATTATATATAATTTTAAAATTTTTTATTCATAAATGAGTTATTATAATATTAAGAAAATCTTTTTAAAACAATAGAAAGTTATAGTTTTATATTAGCGTAACACTAATATATAATCATTAATATAAAATCTCTACGATCGTAAGTGTGAAGTAACAAATTATATTATTGTAGTCGGTTAATATAAAGTTATATATTAATGGATCTATATTAACATTACAATCTAGTATTGTTAATTGCAATTTGATAAAAAAAGATTTTAAATATGAGTTATAATAATTTTAATAATTTATATTTTAGCCCTCCAATTGAAATTTCCTGATCTGTCTTTGTAATAGAATATATTGTTCATAATTTATTTGATTTAAAAAATTATTCTTAGTATTGCATAAATCAATTATATTAGTAACGAAATTTTGTTTATTTTGTAAAATGCTTACAAATTTTTTTTTTTTTAAATTATAATTTAATATAACATTTCAAATAAAATTATTACTTAATAATTTTTATGAATTATTTTATTCATTGATTAACTATATAATAACTTGTCTTTATTTATATAAAAAAATTATGCATGTTGTGAAAACTATATTTGAGTTTTGATTTTTGTTAAAAAAATATTATTTACAACAACATGTAAATATGGATATAAAATATATCAAATAATACAGAATATTAATAATATATAGAGAAAGAGACTCTGTGTGTGCGTTTATAATGCATTTTTGAGCTCGGTTAGTATTAATATTACTTAAAACATATTTGATAAAAATATAACTAAGTTAAATTTAATATATATATATATATATATATTAAGCATATAATATAACAAAACATGCATACGTTAAAATTGTTGTTGTAAGGTTATGTTACGTTGAGTATTTTCATTTAACTGTATCTATGGTATAATGAAATATTGTAGTGAAATTATACTTAAATGAAATTTTAATTTGAATAGTACATATTAAAGTTTTTACGTCAATAAAATATATTTTTATTTTAGTAAAATTTGTTTAGAGCATTGAAATTTGACCGGAAGATTCACAATCACACCGATATAGTGCAAAATTAATACTAGTCGTGTCATATTTTTTTTTTTAAAACACGTTACATAGTTAATATTGTATGATATTTGTATCATGTTACTCTGATTGCGAATCCGATTATACATCGTCCGGTAAACAATATTTGTTATTTTTAATAATAAACTTAAAACTATTATTATTATTATTTAATACATGTATTATGAATGTGGTAATTTAACTAAAAGAAGTGGGAAAATTTTTAACTAGATGTGCCTGGGCGACGACTCTTGTTGAAATATCGATTTGTGGTCGCCTGGTCGGATTCGTTACATTCGTACCGTTTGTGGAATTTTCGTCCTCCCTCTCCCACCTGCGCTTTCCGAATAAACAAAAACCGATCCCTCTCGCAGGTGGACTCGTTTCCCTCTCTGTTCCTTCTGGACCCATACTCGCGCCATGGACTCCCGTCACGCGTCTCTAGGTCGACGAACGGTACGGATCTCACCACTACCCTAATCCTCTTTCCCGTTGTTCCAATTATTAACTACCATCTATAAGGTGTGGTGTTCTGCGTTTCGTTCAGTACGACTTTGTGTATAGATATGTTTATGTTTTCCTCATTTGAATATCTTGTGTATGCCACCTTTTAGTTGGAAGAAATTCGACAAAAGAGAGCAGCGGAAAGGTTGAGCAAAACTTCATCAGGACCAGATCTGAGCCAGATTGCAAACCAAAGCGGTAGATTTTTTTTTTCTTTTATATCCTATTCTCTCAGTTTTTTTTTTTATAAATTTGGTTACTTTACATGCTTCTTCAATTCCTATGCATTATTAATGGTATTTTTATCATGGGTATTTTATGTTTATTGGGTTACAGATATCACGGGGTAGACTATCTTCCTCTACATCCACTTCTCTCACATTTTATTCTGTTACTTTACAGGTTTCTTCAATTTCTATGCATCATTAACGGCATTTTTATCATGGGTATTTTATATTTTTTGTTGGGTTACAGATATCACGGGGATGAAAAAGTCGGAGAGTGCAACTCGATTGTCCGAGGTTGAATTTATATGCTTAAATCGTATCTCAAGTTTTCTACTGCCTTTTTTATGTTCCGTGGGCTTTATATATTTGCTTTTATGAACATTAATGCAGAACGATGTAAGCAGTTTAGTGTCTCAGCTGAGAGGTTTGCACAATAAGAATGCTGAATTGGAAGAAGAAAACAGGAGCTTAATATCTAAGGTGCTTTGGTTGCTGTTTTTGGATTTTGGTGCGCTTGATCCTAACCCGAGTTTTATTATTCTTGTTGCAGCTCCAGAATAAGGAAGCACAAAGTGATTTGTTACAGAAGCGCCTCATGGATTTGGTAGATTCCATGTCCATCATCTTTATTACATTACTTGTATTCCTTATAGAGTACTATGTGCTTCTTCTTCTTCTTCTTCTTTGGTGTTATTACCTAATTTATCCTTTTTAGCAGTAACTATGGTAGAAGATTTACCTTGATTAATTGTCTTTGATTTATCAATTTTTGGCGGTGCTTATGTGCTTTACAATTTTTAATGCCACATGTTGCCTTTTCTTTATTACTTTTGTATATGATTCTAAATGCGTGGACTTCATTTGTAGCTCTGCAGTGCTAATTTTTTCACCATTGCATATTGCAGGAACAGAACACAATACCATCCTTGAGAAAAGCTCTTAAGGAAGTTGCGATGGAAAAGGATGCTGCTGTTGTTGCCCGGGTACTGCAACTTGGTTGTAATGTCTAATTATATTCTGGTTTTTATGTGTGGTTTGCCTACTAACTGTAATATTTTAGTGTAGGAGGATCTTTCCACCCAGCTTCGCACGGTAAAGAAACGTATGAAGGAAGCAGAAGAAGAGCAATATCGGGTATGGAATATAGATTCTGTTGTAATAAATGTTTTTTGTATAGTGTTGCCAGTTCAATTTTAGTTTTCTTGTTGATTCTTTTTCAATAGGCTGAGGAGGATGCTGCATCCTTAAGAGCCGAACTGAATTCTATACAACAGCAACCAATGGTTAGTCCGTTTGGTGGCATCACTTCAATGGGGAATTCACCAGATCAAATGCTGGCCATGGAAAAGGAGTTAGCTAATTTAAAATATAAGTTACAGGTTAGATGTTCATTTACAGTTCATTTTTACTTTTGAAATATTTGTATATTCACTTTCTTCGCTGCTTAAAAATTAGCAAGAGTCAATACTAAGGCAGCAGGAGGGGCAGCGGTTATCTGAGGAGCAAGGCCGGATTTCTGTCCTTATTTCTGAAAAGCAGGAATTAGAACAGAAACTTGCTAGTATGGTCAAACAGGCCCCAGGTATTACTGCATAGTTTTCTTGAATAATGATATATTCTTGGATGCTATTCCTTCACGATTCTTGTATTTGAAATTAGCTTCTTTTGAATCTGCCCAATATGTAGTATTCCTGTCAAGTTTCCTGAAATCAGCAATTTTATAGACATTGTAACTAGTTTGATTATATAAAGCATCACGAAAAACGATTTTCAGTTGAATTCTAGTTTTTATTTGATCGTTGACTTGGAATTATTGATATCTAGTTGAACATCTATTGTATGATGCAAAGCTCTCATTCTAAACAGCTAGGGCAATGTACGGATCTTTTAATTTTTCCTTCCTGTTTTTTAAGGGTAAACTCTTGTTTAGCAGTTTTGAACTTTTTTTTTGCACTGCAGAACAATTCTCAGGAGGTTTGGCTCAAAATGCATTTCCAAAGGTAATTGAATGGAACGCTGTTTAGGAAAGTTGTTTTTTGTGATTAAAATCATTAATATGCATTATTACCTTGTTTTCCTTCATAACTAATGCTTCTTTTCTTATCGAACAAATGAAAAGTAAAAAAAAATAAAAGAAAAGCATTAATGTGCAATGATGGTTAGTGGAGGAAACACTAGTTTGGTTAATTTTGACCAGTTAGAATTTTTTGCTTTTGACTTGTTTGCATACTCCTGGACCCCTGGTAAACATGAATTTGAAGGACACAGTTGGTAACAGCAGTAATTAGGACTAATCATAGCACTATCTATGCCATATTTTTATCTTTATTAATCCTTTTCAATGTCATTTTTGGTATGCTGGCAATGGGAAAAGCTGAAAGTCATAATATTTTTAAAGCTGCTGGCTAGTTGCCTCGTCTTATCAATTGTTCCTTATTGTCTCATTGTGCAGGAAGAAAAGGAGAAGCTGGAAAAACAGCTCCATGATATGGCTGTAGCAATTGAGAGATTAGAGAGCAGTAGACAGAAACTTATGATGGAGGTACAAGTTATATAAGTTGGTTAGTTTTGAAATTTGTTCACAGAAACTCAGCACATTTGAAGACTGATGGTTGAATTGGTTATGATCCCTTGGTCAGATTGATTCTCAATCCTCAGAAATAGAAAGGCTGTTTGAGGAAAATACTAACCTCTCATCTTCCTATCAAGAATCAATAGGCATTGTGATGCACTGGGAGAATCAGGTATTCTAATGATTTAGTTTGAGAAAGTCTCCTTGTGATAGATGGCTGTAATGTCAATAAGCAGACTGATTTTGTGTCGACAATGAAGAACAGGACCATGCTTTAGACAAGGTGCAAAATCAATCCTTATAGAGATTGCACACATGCAGTTAGATCATACATGCTTTCTTGTCCTCTAGTTTTGATGGCCAACGTCTATACACCCAAGTGGAATGACTCCTAGTAATGTAGAAGAGATGGATGAGTTAAAATATTAGACTTTCAAAAATAGAATATGGACTAGTGGTTACTCATTTTGTGTGTGGAACCCATTTTTGTTTTTTGTTTTTTCCTGCAGCCCCTGGTAAAGGTCAGGGAGCTGGAAAGTATGTGATTCCCTCAGGACCTTTGAAGCCATGCTTTGAATTAAGGCGTTCAACAACATTTCCCACTGCAGATTTTATTGATTTGGAGGTTAATCCATGTAGTTTTGTAGCAATGCATGAACATTGTAATTTTAGGCTTAGGTAGGTGTAGTTATTTTTTATCTACATTCAATTCAAAGGTGCTGCAGTTATTACTGTTGTGGCTCCTCTATGGGCCAGGTGCGGAAACAACTCCTATGTGTGCTTCATGCCTTTGTGTGCCCCTAATTGGTTTTTCTTCTTTTTTTGTGTTTTTTTTTTGTTTTAACCTGAATTTATAAGGAGGATGCATGTTTGGGCAGGTGAAAGACTGCCTTAGGCAAAATGAAGACCTCCGTGGTGTTCTAGATAAGTTGAGAACGGAGCAATCAAATAGTGAATTGGAAGCTTATGCAGACAGAAAAGATGAAATGGGTTTGCAGGCACAGGCACCAGAAGTCGTCCTCAAGGTTATTACTATGCTTAAAAGATGTTGGTTTTGCCTTGGTTCTCGTTTTTTCTGCTAATTGGCCAAAACATTCTGTAGCACTAACCCTCTTCAAGTCTAATATTTTATGCAATAACGTTGCTGATCTTACCATAGGGTCAACTTGCTAAAGAGCAAAGCAGAGGAGAGGCACTATCTGCTGAAATCATGCGACTATCTGCACAACTACAACAGGCCGTTAATGCTAATATTGGTCTTGCACGCCTGTAATATTTCTCTCTCTTTTTCATTGCTACGTTACTTGGCGAATGGCCTCCGGGTCATGGGTTTGCGGTTAACTCTCTTGCAATTAAATTTAATTATGAGGAAAGACTGCATTTATATCGACTCCTATGACTCACTCCTTTCTTGGATCCCCCGCGCGGGAACGAGCGTTGGGTTTGTCCTTATTTTAATGTGACTTGGGGTTCAAGAAAAAAAACAAGTTAATGATACCCGGCTCAATTGTGTTTAGTTATTATTGTTGTTTTGTTTGGCAGTTATAAACCAATGCTCCGGAATATCGAGAGCAGTCTGATCAAAATGAAGCAAGATGCATCTGTTATCGTGCAGTGACCCGAGGAAACTTCAACAGAGTAGTCTTCCATTAGAATCTCCTTCCCATCCATGCTGGCGCCCTGGTGCTCAGAGTTTTGCAAATTTTACCAAGTCGGAAAAATCAGAAATGGAGGAAGAACTCATAAAAAGAAGGGCTTATTTGTTGTACTTCATGCGTGGCCTTGTTTCCCTACATATATATATATATATATACACCCACACACACACACATATTATATCGGTCGTAGTACCATTTATCTAAGTTGGTGATTCGTTTTTCCCTAAAATGGGTGACGTTATGCCCTTGACCATTAATTATTCCCGACCTGGATCCCTGCATCGGGGCCAGTCATTGGGTGAGATCAATGCCACATGCTGACATGAAGGTAATCAATGTCAGCCATTCAACTATTAATTGTAAATGTTCTTCTATCCCACTAATTCCTCCAATCAAACGAGAAACAAAACACCTAAATTAATTGCAATCTCTCTCTGTCTACGCCTATTTCGGCGCCCCCATAATCCCTAGCCTAGTAGTCTGTCAAATTTCTGTTACACTCCCTGAAATTCTCATGTCACCAAATCCGTACCAGGGAAGGCTGGTTTCCATTTCTGCTCTACTTTCACCTTCGTCCATGATATTAATTTTGTCAAAACGTGAGCAAAACTTAAGATAGCTTGAAACTTGAAATGGCGTTTTTGTCACTGGTTTTGTAAATCTGATGCAATTTTTGAAGAGGGTTCTGAGAGCGACCTAATTGCTAGCAGAAGGGAATTAATAGATGCAAACCCCCAAGAAATGTTGCATCTGGAACTATGAATTTAACACTAAAAATAAATTTTTGAATCAACTTAAATCTACAAGATTTCACATTAAGTTCTTTAGTGTGCAATAACATGCAACTGAGGATTCCGGGTTCAACGAGGACGCGAGAATATGAAACAGAGAATAATGAACGTTCATGTGATTGGTTGATGGGGTTAATCATGAACGTAGGATTCATTCGTCCGGCGTGCATGGCCGTAAAGCTTTGCTTGCCACTTGGCATAAACACTTACGATACATGTGGCAGGTGGTAACTTCTAACAATAAAACACATTTCACAATTTGGCTACCAAAAATCAGAATTATTACTATCAGTTTTTGCTTGGAAATTCATTCCACAGGTGGGGAAAAATAAAAAGAAACATAATTCAGTCCGAATACTCAAAGGGTAACAACTAGAGAAAAAAAAAAAAAACCAAAAGCATGAGCAACCAACAAAGAATGTCACTGGAAGTGAGTGTGAAACTATTAATTTAATAGCATGCACTGTTCATTTACAAAACCAAAGTGTGCTCAAATGGATGCCATTTGCACGATAACACATCTTTAAAGCAAAACAATCGGTAGCATGTGCACTGGGCAGAATGGATCTTGTAGACACCCTGTAACCCAGCATCACTGTACCATCTGTACAATGGATCTCCCCCGAGACTGGCTTTTTCATTTTCAACTGGTATTTGAGAGAGAGAGTGAGAGAGAGATGAGAGATGCGTTCCACAAGTCAACTTTTATGAAGCAACAAAGAAAAAAGAAGTATACGCATAAATTAATACAGAATGATAGCAAGATATAAAAATACCTTCATAGGCAATTGCTACATAAATTCCATTTTTTGTGGAAATGGAACAAAATTTTTGGGTTAGATAACCAAAACGTCACATTAGCTTAGATGATCACCATGTGACGAACGATTAAGATATCAACCGTAAATTACTAATTCCAGCTGTGTGCTGACATGGTCAGGATGCCCACTTGATAAGCCCATTTAATTCATTCATTTCCCTCATAAAACAGAGCTAAGCATGCAACCATGCTGCACAACCACCCAATCCCACACAAAACGATTCTCATTTTTTTGGAAAGAGGCCATTTCTAAAGTGCATTAATAAAGACGTTAATAGAAGGCCAAAAAAATTAAAATAGTATACTAAAAAATACACGATACCGCAATTTACAGAAAAAAATAATAATAAAGTGCAGCAACTGATAAAGATGGTTGATACTGATAGCAGGTCAAGAAATCAATTCATAAACGAAAAATGCACAATACCAACGTAACTCCAAACATACAAATGATACTAGTTTAATTTAGTATGCGAGAGGGGACAATTTCACCTTCAAAAGCACAGGTGTGGTTTTGCCTTTCCAGATATATTTTAACTTAAATGACACTAGTACATTTCAATACACAGGGGGACAGTTCGACCTTCGAAATCCACCAAGAATGTGTAGTTTTGTCGTTTCCATATCTAAGGGAGTACTGAAAACATCAAAGCAATAAAATAAATTTCTAAAGCATCAAACAATAGGTATAGGATAGAACTAACTTACTGACCTCTTAAATTCTAGAAAAAGTCAAAGTTGCATCACAAGGACATTTCTGATCACATAAACTTAGCCTTTTTATCTGTTGGCTTTAGAATCTGGAAAGAACACATTAAGCTTTCATCCACACTCATCATTGCACCAGCATTGTCAAATTCACCACAATAGTTAGGGGCTGAGAATATTGTAACAAGCTGTCGGTTGGAGAAAAATTCATACCCATCTTCCACAACCTGAGAAATAAAAATAAAAATCCAATCGAATTGTTTGAGTCATCAAACATCAACAAATTAAGAGTCAGTCAATAACCTGATGTGCACGACAAATAAGGTCCATATCATGCTTTGCTAAAAAGTCTGACACCTTATCAGTACCAAAGGTATATGAGACACCTCTATCATTCATTCCCCAACCTTTGATATCCCTACCAGGGTCAGACCAAAGTAAATCACAAAGTAAACCAGAGTCTGGAACATCAGTAGGACGTGGTAAGTTCCTTATTTGATCCAAGCTAGTCAAATCAGGGGAAAGGCCACCATGCATGCACAAGATCTTGTCATCAACAAGAGCAGCCACAGGAAGACAATTGAAACAATCAGTGAAGGTTTTCCACACTTTTACATTGAACCTTCGCTTACATTCATCGTAAAATCCATAAATCCGGTTGACAGAAGCGCACTCATGATTTCCTCTTAAGAGGAAGAAATTTTCAGGGTATTTAATTTTATATGCAAGCATAAGACATATAGTTTCCAAACTTTGTTTTCCCCGGTCCACATAGTCACCTAAGAATAAGTAATTGGCTTGAGGAGGAAAACCCCCATAATCAAAAAGCCGCAAAAGATCACCATATTGACCGTGAATGTCACCTGAAAATTCAAAAATAGAGCAATGCACGTAAGTTTGTAAATTTACATCAGAATATAGGGTACAAGTTCTAAAAACTACAAAAAAAGGTCATAGAATATAGGGTACGAGTTCTAAAAAGCTCTCGATTTACATAAAGGAATTTATCAACGGAACAATGAACCGGTCTAGCAGCATTTATCAAGGAAGAAGATGTTATACATTGTCTCTAATATTTCACGTGTTATACAAGCAGGGGTTTATATTTCCAATTAATTTCTTGTATTTTTTAATAAAAAATAGCTCCTTGTATTTCACATGAGATGGTCTTTAATATTTCAATGCCCTAAGACAGCATGATTTTCTTCTAAAAATTTCAAAACCATCACTGGTTACATTTGGATTTTAAATGTTTTCTTATTTAGTTTTTATTACTTCCAACACCCTTTCCTTTCTGGGTCGCACAAACCCATGGTTCTAAAAATTGGGATTAATAGCCTATTAACCCCTGATCGGTCATTGAATGTTTATACTATATAATTCTCGACAAACTGCATTGTTGGGATTTCATGGAAAATTTATTGATTAATCATGTAGCCAGTTAATCACCGTCACCAGTTACTCGTGTTTAAAACAAAAGAAAAAAATGTAAACTCAATCCAGCGATGACGCAAATCAGCACAATCCATATCCCCTGACAGTTTCCAACGCAGACAAGAGAGTGGAGCAAACAACACAGATGCAAGCAACACTGCCTTGCTCAACTCAATTGTCAGTCTCTTACTCCACCTCTGGTCATTGGCCAATCACATTTGGTTATGCTTTTCTCAATCTCTCCTAGTTCTAATTCAAAAAAACCCTAAGTTGATGTTTGGTATGAGAAATGGGTTTTGATGGAAATTAAATGTGATCATGGTTTGAAGTATTGGATGATTCCAAAATGACTCGAACAAGTCAACAGGTTTCAGCGGCTGTCAGTACGAGAACTAGAGGCGATACATTAAACTCACCAAATTTAATGTGTCATGGGGCCGAGATTTTCGTAAAATAGAAGCATACAGCCATCCTTGTATTATTTGATCAAATAATGCATGCCTTTTTTGCGACCATTTGACAGTCAGTACAATTGAGTCTCTCCCTTTTCTTTCTTTTCTTCTCTCTTTTTCTTCTTCTTCTTGACACTGCACCCCTAGACAATTAGTGCCAAGGGTTCTTCATCTCCCTTTCCCTTCCTAATGCCAACACCAAAAGAGGTAGGTCGGAATTTTTTTTACATTACTTATTTGGTTATGAAACGTATCTAAATCTATTTATTGTTTTTTTTTTTTGGTTTGTTTTATCAAATGTGTAAAAAATATGATTTTGCTTTTCTTTTCTTTCTTTTTTTTTAAAAACCAAAATGGAATTTAAAATAATTTTGTTGATAAGTAAGAAATTTTATTAGAAAAAAACACAGTGCAAAAAAAGCATATATACAACAACATACTCAAAATGAATACTCATAAACATCACAAATGGAATAAAAATAGTACACTCTCATAACAAACATGCACTCCCTCAAACGGCAAAAAAGAAAAAGAAGATAAAGCTTAATGGCAAGCCACTCCCTATTATCAAACATCATCGCATTCCACTATCGTCAAATACTCCAAATAAGATAGTGAAGGAAAACCCTCCAAACCACCGAATACCACCCCATTGCTCCTATCCAACACGCGAATAATGGACTAAGAGATAAAGGCATCATCCAATAAAAGTCAAACAAACCCATGACCATATCTCAGAGGCCCCAAAAAGTTTAGTTAAAATAAAATTCAACATATGTTTAGTTTATTTTCGTTTTTCTAACATCATTACCATTCTATATATTGTTAAAAAGAAAAAAAAGATATATTTACTAGAAAAGTTAAACTTGAATGAAAATTTGATATGATAAATTATAATTAATGCTAAAATAGTGTCTTGGCACCTTTCTAAATATGTTTTAAGTCATATTATGCACTCTAAATTATTTTACTTTTTATTTAATGGTTTCAATGTGATTGTCTAATTTCTTTTTTCTGATTTTTTTATAACATTTAAAAAAAACTTAGCATTATTTCATGCCTAAAGTTATATCTCGTTCGAGACGCGACAAGTCATCTGTGACTTCTGAAATCATTATGCGTCGATGGGAATGATTACAATAGCAACTTCGAACTATGAATACAATTACAATAAGAAATGAGATTAGAAATCAACTTATCCCATGAGAGGTTGAGGGAATATATTTTGACAGTTTTCATGGGAATAAAAATTAGATAGAGATTGAGTTTTGAGTGTGTACCAAACACGAATATGAGAATAAATTTAAAATTTAATGATTCAATTCGCATTTGTTCTCTTATACCAAACACATTCTAACATTGTTATAAAGTATAATGATATTAATTAATTAAGATGATAAATATGACACATAATTCTCTTCATTTAGCAATTTCACAAAATTCAACAAATCATTCTAATATAATATCCAAAATCAATCCAAAGTTGATAGAGTAATCAACATGCACCATTCGAAACACAAAGTAAAGGTTGAATAAATGATATTCTTTCACCTTTTAAGATATAAAAGCTTTTGAGGCATGCTTATTTATGTGTAACTACCTTCTAAGACTAGGTGAGCTTTATATACTTTAGTGGGATTTGGGAAAAAAAGTTGTTTCTATCAAATATGTGAGTTAAATAAATGATATGCATACTAGAGTTGTAACTAATGTGAAAACTGGTAATTAATTAATAGATGAGTTTTCAATTATAATTAGGGATGTAAAACGAACTAAAAGTCTGCAAACCATGCGGATCGGTTTGCGGACTTTCGCGGACTGGACCAAAAAAGTATAGGCCCATTTAAAATGCGAGCCTATATGGACTGGCCCAGCGGACCACGGTCCGCAAGGATTTAACTCGTGCAGACACGAACCGGTCTGTGGACCAAAGAATATTTTTTTAAATAATTATTAAAATCTTATTATATTTTATAATTTACCTAAACCTAATTTATCTCTTTCTCTTTTCATCTCATTTTCTTCTCTCTTCGACTTCAAGTCTCTTGTCCAGTCCAATCGTCCTCAGAATCTCAGTAGCCAGCGCAGGCTGTTCTCTAATTCTCTCCTCTCACGCCAGCACTGGAGGTCTGGATCTGGCCTTGCAGCCCTTGCTGTCTCTCGACTATCCAGCGCAACAGCGGTGCTCTCTCTCGCAATCTACCAGTCTCATGATGCCAGACGGCCCGAACCGAAGCTCTACTCCCTATCTCACAACATCGAAAATCATAGGTCTCTCTCTCACATAGTCACATATGAACAAATACGATGGATTTTTTTTAGTCGTAGACGGCAGATCAGCAGATGTAATGAGAGTTTATTTTTTTGTTTAATTAGTAAATAAGCCAATAAAAACGGACTAGTCTGCGGACCGGTCCGATCCATGCGCGGATTAGACTAGACCGGATAAATATTGGTCTATTAAAACTACGGGCCTAAACGGACCTTAGGCTTGCTCCATCGCAGACCAGACCGATCTGTTTTACACCCCTAATTATAATAAAATTGTATCAAAGATGCCTTGAGTCTTTTCCTCTTTGCAATAGTAATAGACTATATAACCAAAATTTTTTGAAAAGATATTTATGTTATTCGTTAATGATATTATTTTGATCGATAAAATCATAAGGGTTAACCAAAAAATTAGAATTGTGGCAACAAACTCTTGAAGCTTGGGATTTTAGATTAAGCAAATCAAAAACTGAAAATTTGGAATGCAAATTTAAGAAACAAAAAAATAACCAATGTGTTATTACAATCAACAGATACAAACTATAAAATGTTTTAAGTACTTAGGGCCAATAATTCAACGAAATTGAGATATTAATATTGATGTGAACCATAGAATTAAAGTCAAATAGCTTAAATGAAAAAGTGCGACTAAAGTTTTGTGTGACCAGAATATACCATTGCGTTTAAAAGAAAAATTTTATGGAACAATTGTTAGACCTTCTTTGTTATATGAAACGGAGTGTTTGATTAACAAAAAATAATATATACAGAAGCTTAATATCGCTGAAATACAAATGTTAAGATGAATGTGTTGTAAGACTAGTGTGGATAAAATTTGAAATAAAGATATTTCTCATATTGTTGGAGTAGGTATGATTGTAGATAATAGAAAAAAGAATTACTTGCATTGGTTTGACCATTTAGGATAAAAGCCAATAAATGCAACTATTAGGATGGTAGAGAAAATTAACAATGAACAATGTAAATGTAAAAAATTGAGAGAAAAATCAAAAATGATTTGACTAGATGTAGTAACAAAAAATTTAAAATCGTTATATTTGAAAAATGGCATAGCAACTAATAGAAATGTTTGAAATAAAAGAATTCATATTTTGAATCAAATATAAGTTTTTTATTTGTCTTAGTTCATATAGCCGACCTCATTTTATTGGGATTAAGACTTATTACTTTGGTTGATTTGATTTTACCTTCTAAGACTTATGTTTGTTTAAGATTATTTATTTTTTTCTATTATAATATGATTCTATTTTGTGTTAATTATGCTTAAAGTTGAAATTATATTATCTTGAAATATATATTTTCTAGATTGTGCTAAATTTGCGATATTTATCATATTTTAGTATTTATTAAATAATTATATATAAAAAGGACACACTAATTAATCCAATGAATCCTTAAAACTTAACTTTAAAGACCGGCACCAATTACCAATTTTCAAACCATTGTACAAGGCTACACGCTTAGCAAAGTTAGCAATCATATGTAATAGCCCTATACTTAGTTAGACCTTAATAAGTTAGATTCAAACAAATGTAGTTGAATATAGTTTTTTTTTTTTTTAAAAAGTAACATTCTAACCACAAAATCCATATTTTATCCTAGCATGGTTGAACCATCAAGCTCACCTCCTTTAAACCCAATGTGTATTACTAGATAAACACAAGTTTTTTGGGGGAGAGGGAGGGTTGACAATTTTAATCTCCTTCTCACTGTCTTGCCAATGCAAATTATATGACAGTTCTATTTTACATGATGACATGTTAAAATGATGCCTTCAATCTTCCTTACTCACACAAACGTTATTTTTCATTCAAAAAAATCTATGCAAACTAACAATTTCACCAAGTTTCTTAGGTAATTTTACAATTAATAATTAAGTAGTGTACGCTAGTATAACCTTGGTGGCATTGAAATTGTATATTTAAGGAAAATTCATGAAAGGTGTAATGATATTGATGGTGTAGAGTTTAGATTGCGATAGTCAGTCACACCCACATGCAGTTTTCATTGTCATGATTCACTTTGCATGGCAGGACACAAGGCCCCGACATCACTGATATTTTTAACAGGATTCCCCTTTACCATGACAATAACTGTAGGGGCTTCAAAGTGTGCTATCACAGCTATGCTATGAAGCACGAACACTTAAAATAGGCGTGCATACCAGTCTTGGACACTGACACGCCTCCAACACTAAAACTGATTGTTCAACACTAAAATTCCAAAATACAAATAACCAACAAAAAAAACCACTTCTTCCTAAATTGGTCGCCACTAATCAATCATCATCTGCCTGTAAAAGCACTACTGAGCTCATAACATATCATAAAAACCCAATGATCGAATTTATAATATACAATCTTTCCAATCAGACCGCCACATCAAAAATTCAACAAAAGCCAAATAATATCACTATGAGCATGGCCACAAGTTTCAACTGAATTATAAAAACAACAAGTGAATACAACTGCATAAGAAAAATACTATAGTGACCTTCCCTATTATAGTGCCCTCTAAAGCTAGCACAGTTGATAACATCATGCATATAAGATACATTCCCATCCACTCATGGACTGAAATCAAAATGAGAGAAACAAACGAGTGATAGTAAAGCTTTAATTTTTAATACGAGGGTGTTTGGGGGAGTTTATTCATACTTATAGACAACTGCTTAAAATACTCAATGTGTTTGTCAACTGTACATAAATTTTACAAATATTCCTAAGTTGTTTCAGTGATTCCATCAAAACACCCAAAAACCCTCTAAAAGGTGCATAAAGTCAAAAGCCCAACTGAGCCTGCTCATTTATCAATAAGAATATGCCAATAACAGTTCAAAAATAAACTCCTGCAGACAATTTAGGTGTTTCAAACAGATGTTTAGAAACAAAAATAAGCTCCCACAAACACCATCTATGTCTTGCATTGTCATCCAGAACTAGAAAATGAAATCTACGAATATTACTCCTAATACTCACAGATTCTTAACCGAACTTACAACTGTCAATAACTTGATTTACTTTCTACCAAAAAAAAAAAACATCGAGTCTGTCTCATCCAAATCAACAATCCCAGCTAACATTAATCTCGGGAATCCCACGGTATACAACATAAATAGTAAAATAATAATAATAATAAATATATATATATATAAATAAATAAATAACAAAATCAGAAGCAGCACAATATATGCGAAGGTAAAAAGTTGAAACCGTACCGCAGATCTTAATGGGTGCTTCGAGCTCGAGAAGATTTGGCTGCTGTAGGAAGATTTCTTTGGAGACCACACAGAGCTGTTTGATCTCGGCCTCTGAGAGCTGCACCTGCGCCTGCTTGCCGGACCTTCCCTGTCGGAAATCCAACAGACGACCTATAATGTTGTCAATAACCGCAGACTCCATATCCACCACAGATAAAGATCTTCGGATTCGAAGCCCTCGATTCCCTTCTGCAAACGGACAAGATTATCAGATCCTCAGGGAGGAACGACGATGTCTCCCTCCTCCTCGTCGATTTGTCTCTAGGGTGTCTTTGAGGAACGAATCGATTAACGGTGAGGCACACTCTGCGGTCGTACGAGGAAGGGAGCGAGGCAACTACGAGTACGATGCGGCGGAGTTGCCTGCGAATCAAACCTTGTCGATGGATGCAAACTGAAAATGACACCGTTTTGACATTTTTACTTCATTTGTGTTGACATATCACATATGTGATTTCCGTAATCCGGGTTTTAACGCATGGCTCCATCCAACTTCAATTCGATTCCAATTTCATCCGTTTTGTCAAAAAATTTAAATTCGAATTTCTGTTCTTGAATTCTTTTCCCGAATATTTAAGCTGGATTAGTTTCAAATCAATTATTCTTAAATCATCGAGATTATATACTGAGACGCCAAATTATAGATTTGACTATGAGGTCATTTCGCGGGGTATATAAAATATGTTTATGCTTATAAATATAATAAGTTTTAAAATAAATATTTTATAACTTTTTTTTATTAAGTATGGAAGGCTATGTGATTTCAAAACAAAATATGTTTATAAAGTTTGTACAAAGTTGTCAAATTAAATTATTGTTTTAAAATTCTAAAAATACGAGATTTTTTATAGCAATTTAATATGATTAAATTTTAAATTTTATTTTCAAAAACAGGTTATTATTTTTAAAAATTATTTCAAATTATTATTTTTTTAAATCTAAATACAATTTTAATTAGAGATCCAAATAAATTTTTTCCTATTTTATTATCTGAGCCCATCATATTTATTTATTTTTATATTTCTATAAGATTCAATTTAAAAAATACATTTTTCTGTCTTATCAAAAATTTATTTTCAAAATTCAAAATTTAATATAAACTCCAATAAAGAAACCAAAATACAGAAATTAAAACACATACCAAACAGTTCTAAAATGTCTTGAGTTTTAGTGGCTATACTCGATGAATTTGATAATTACCAAAATTTCACTTTGATTAATTATTATTATTTCTAAATTGAAGGAATACATGAGGGGTATAGACCACAGGGAAGAAGACAAGAAATACTTTACTTATAATAGAAAAGTCAATACATGCAGATAAGATATCAATAGGAGTAGGAGCCACTCCAGAAATGTTTTTAGGGTGTTTAACATTCATTATAGCAACGGCTAAAATATAGTAACAAGCACCACAAACACAAATAGATAATATGTTAAACATCACAAATATCAAATACTAAATATTTAAGTATTTTAAAATTTTCTAAATCAAAACCTTAATAATCCAAATTCCAATCAAATTACATTATAGCATGATACCAAATGTAATGACCCGTATTTGAGGTTCTATGAGATAGCCATGTGATGGAGTACGTATCGAAGACTATGAATATTAGTACAATGACATATGCGTCAGATAGAAAATTTTAACAGCAAGTAGGCCCGATTTGGAGTTGGAGCCCCGAAAGGCTCATTTGGGATTTTGTTGTAGTGATCGGGTGACTTTGTGTTCAGGGTATCCTATGAGGATGAAAATATATGAATAAGTATGTACTCGTCAAACACAATGTTTTGACAGCAATTGAGCTCGATTTGGAGTCGGGGACATATGAGGGTAGTTATAATATTTTAATAAATTAAATGAGAAAAGTATAAATAGAGCTAAATAGTGGAGGAACCCTAATTCGCTACTGTGTGTGCTTGTGTAGTTGTGTACTTGAAAAGAGAGAAAGAGAGAGAGAGTTTGAGGAGGAACTAAGGGTTTGCAAAGAGGATTAGCGATTTGACTCAAATTCAACCAAATTTGAGGTAGGATTCGTTCTCCTCACTCATATGTTGTTAATTATTGTTGCTATAGTAGCTAAAATATAAGATTTAACTCCAAATTCATAAAATTTGATACATGAACTCTAAGTGCGAAAGTTGATATTTTTGGCCTTTTAATGCTTCTATAGGTGAGAAATTAAGGTTAAGACATGATATGTAGTGTTTGGGTATGAGTTTGTGTGATTTGGAGGGCTTAAATAACCTGATTTTTTGGTGAAAGGGCCGAAAATGGTGGATTCCAACATTGTGCAGCAATATGGTCGACTAAAATGGACATGGTCGACCGAAATGGATATTTTGATCAACCAATTTGATCAGCCATAACGTTTTAATCAACCAAGGTGGTCGAGTGAACCAGAGTGGTTGTGTGAGATATGGTCAACTGAATTTGAGTGATTTTATTCAATCAAGGCCTGTTTTGAGCCGTTTTTCTATGTTTTTTTCGGGGTTTGATCCACAGGCTTTGCAGACAGTCCAGTGGGGGATTTAAGGCTGTAAGCCTATGAATTTGAGGGGACTTGAGAAGTCTAGCTTGTCTTTTGTGTTGTATATATGTCTTGTTTGATTTCACGTGTTTGGAGTTTGCATGAGATGTCTTGAGATATTATGCCATGATTTAAGTTGTGTGTCGCATGTGATGTTATTACTCGTGATGAGATGTTTGGAGCATGAGATGCCTTAACATAATGTGAGGCATGGGATGCCATTATGTTTTCTATAAGCATGAGATGCCATGTTATATGAATCTTAGCATGAGATGCCATTGTAATTCCTGTAAGCATGAGATGCCCTATTTGTGTCTTAAGTATTAAAGGTGTCTAAGAGGCATGGCTTGGAATGTGGACCTATGAGGCTAAAGAATGATGACTAATCTTGCATGATGATAATTGCCAATGTGATTGTTTGGGGTAGATGTGACATGACACAAGCACATGCCTAAACTAGTATATGAGTTAAGATGGGTTAGGGAGACATGATTCCTATTGAGTTGTGGTTGCTCACCCCTCCTATTGTGTTTGTTTTTGTTTGTTCCAAGTGATTACAAGAGCTAGGAGGTTCACTAGAGGTGAAGACCTTGTTTGTTTTTGTTTGGATTGTACTAATATGATGTAATCCTGTGGGAAAACTATGTTTGTATTATAGATTGAAATAAGATTTCTTTATTTGTGTGCTACATGTTTGTCCCTTTCTCGGTGTTATCACCAACCCCTTGTCCCTTCGGATACAGATATGAGAATTCACAAACTGATTTCTGCGGTTGGAAATCCGAAGCGTGACACCAAATTACTAATAACTAAAAGACAAATGCAAATTTATTATTATCATAGTGATTAAATAAAGCAATAACACAATTATCATGAATTATAGTTCATTCCAAATCAAGATTCACCAAATCTTATATTTAACACGCCTAAAATTCTAAATTTCCCAATTCTAACCATTTTAATTCATAGTTTTACATGTAATTAATGTAGACACCCTAGAAATCGTTGTACATATATCATACATCATACAATCATCAATTTAACCGATCAAATGCAATTTTGTGTTTTCCTAAATTTCTAGGATTCTTAAAAAAACCTTTAATTTCTCATAATCCTCATATCAAATGCAATTTCATGTTATACTATCATATCATTCTTTATCATATCAGCTCATGCATCAACATAATCAAAGTATCTAGATTTACCAATTATTATCATACCACGTTGTCATCACCCGGTTTCGATAGGGCTTGAGACTGAATTAGAAATGACTTAATGCTAGTTCATCTACTTGTCTTTGAGTCATCTCTACACAGTAGCTCACACAAACCATACAAGGAAAAAATATAGAGTTGCCACTAAATAATTTAGAGGTGTGATTACGCACCTAGAAAAAGAAAGGTCTACAGTTTCAGAGAATTATGTTTGGGAGTCAGTTATGTGTGAGGAGAAAAGAACAACTCTTGCACTCCTGCAATGCCCACAATTGGTACCTAGTCTCAATCTATGAGTGATTGCTTGGTTTATTTTAAAAAACTCATTTTTTATATTTTATATTTTAAGGAAAAGGAGAATTTTATGGATCTAGGCCATTAAAAAAATATAAAAAGGAAAAGCTTTTAAATAAATTATAATAAAAGATTCTTTTAATTTAAGAAAGAAAAGAATGTGGGATCTAGGCCCATGCTGTAATATTTATTTTTTAGAAAATAAAATAAAATTTTTTTGAATAAATAATATTGTCACAATTAATGTTGGCCCAAGCAGCTTGGATATTCAATCATTCAATCAATCAATTATTCAATTATTCAATCAATCAATCATACAATTAATCAATCAACTAATAAATTAATCAGCCAATCAAATTATTTAATTTAGACACTGCTAATTTAAATCAATCAATTTAATTAATTGATATTTCCCCTTTTCAGATTCATTGTATCTGGACGTTTTAGGGAAGGGATTGAAATCCTTGTGATGACGTCACTAAGCTAATGACAACTTTTGAGTTTTGACCAAGTTTGACTTGACTATAATTTTTCGTTTCTATTCCAAATTTAGTGCAGTCAAGTGCATCGGTCTTCAAAATTTCTCCTCTATTACCTTATGCTAGCCTTGGGGCATTTTCGAATCTTACCAAAAAGGTCCCCATTTTGGATTTCTTTGCTAACTACGGTCACAATCTGACCTAGTCAAAATAGGGTCCAATACACGTAACCCTCTATTGTCATGTTCGTTTTCCCACCTGTCATACCACCTTAACAACCATCCTCCATCATTTAGGCCATAGGGCCTACATATACATCAACAAATGTCAATCATACATTATTGGGGTCATGACCCATTCTATTACAATCTCTTTAATCATATTATATCACATATCATACAAACAATCCAAATATGCAAAGCCAGAAGTGGCATAATGATTAGCAATCATTTATATTACCATATAACAATATCATCACCCAGCATTATTCTCAGAATCATCATTGTCGTTATCTCCTCACATATCATCATACAAAATAGCTAAGTATGGATAAGTGATTAACAATATCAACCATAACCACAAACAATCATATAAAACAAAATCTAACATAATTACCTAAGTATAATCATAATCATAAAACATTAGATTTCCCACTAGAAGTCCCACAATCCACATAAGCCAACATGGCTCCAATAGTGCCACATGCACAAACATAGCTTACTAGGCTAAACATGGCATATCACATCTTATATCATCATATCAAATTAAATAGTATCATAATACATCCCAAACAGGGTGACAAACCATCATATCAGTCATAAACAGTCAGTTGAAAATGTGATGAATTAGCACAAACAACCCAAACAAACTAATCTAGTTGTGGCTGCGGCCTACCCATTGGCCAACACCAAGGCTAGTCGCAATGGTTGTGGCGGTCGCCCCCTTCCCATACACATAGGGGGGTGCGACATTGTGTCACGGCCTATAGTCCTATTCTTCCCAAATCTTCAATTTTGTAGATTTTGCATGTTACCTCCTCACCATACCCTAATCACCCAATTTTAAGGTCTCAAACACCCAAAATTCACTAACATATATTGTCATAGTGATTAAACAAAGTAATAAAATAATTTATCATGAATTATAGTTCATTCCACATCAAGATTTACCAAGTTCTAGGTTTAACAGGCTCAAATTCTAAATTTCCCAATTCCAATCATTTTAATTCATTATTTCACATGTAATCTACACAAACACCTTAGAAATCACCATATATACATCATGCAACAATCCATTTAATCAATTAAATGGAATTTCATGTTTTTCCTAATTTCTAGGATTTTAACAAATCTCTAATTTTCCTCACAATTTATATTTTGTTTAATCCAATAAAGTAGAATATAAAAATAGAACTACCTATCTTGAAGTTGTTTCATGGATTAAATGTGCCAAAATCACCAATAATTGCTCTTCCAATTCTTCCTACTCTCCCCTATGCTCTGTCTAAAATGAAGAATGCATTCTGCCTCCCTCCTCCTCACACAGCCTAGCTATATATTTGTGTATTATTTAATTAATAAATCTCAAAATTTTAAAAATAGCATATGAGACTCTAATATTGAAATTAGGCCTAAGTACAATTAAAATGCTCGTATTGACTGTAATTTAAAGAATTATCTCAAAAGGTCACACAAACATAGGTATTTACAGTATTTTATTTAGTATTTGAAATAAAAAATAATATATTCTAATTTTATTTTATTTTGTTTGATTAAATATATGTTTTAATTATATTTTAAATTAAAAAACAAAGCATCATAGTGATTTTGTGTGTGTGTGTGTGTGTTTTTTTTTCAAAAATTCATAATTTATGATTTAAAAAATGGATAAGTTTTTCCATTTACCTACAAGTAGGGATGAAATCGGTTCGGTTTAAATCGGTTTGGGTCATTTTTCAAACCAAATTAATATTTTTTAGTTTGGATAAAATCAAACCAAACCAAACTTATTATTTAAACCAAACCAAATTAAATCGAATTGATTTGGTTTTGAGTTTCGGTTTGAATCGATGGTTTGAAAGATTGTCAGTTTAGATCAGTTTGAATCGATTTGGTTCATCAATTTTTAATTTATTGAAAGTTGAAATGATGTAAAACAAACAAAATAAATAGTATGTATGCACATTAATACTAATATATATCAAATTTATAATTTTAAAAGTTTTAAAATTGAATGACATAGTTTACAAACACAGCACATCAAGTCACTTTTAAATAAATAAGTTTAAACATAAAATAAATGATAATATTATTCGATTTGGTTTGATTTAAATCATGGTTTTGAAATCTCAAACAAATTATTCAGTTTTAAACCAAATCAAAACGGTTTTATTCGATTTCAATAATTTAATAAATTAATAATTTGGATAGATCAATTTAAATGGTTGGACAGTTTAGAGTTTTACTCTACGCACAAGTATATTATGGGAACGTGTCCCCAAACACATACTCGAAAGGTACAGTATTAGTTTTATGAAGGTGATACCGGATTCATAGCCATCCCTACCTACAAGGCTTAGGGAAATTCTGGGAGCCTAGCCTACAAGAAATTTGTCTAGAATGTCAAAGTGAATTCTTAGCTGGTTACTTGCTGTGTTGACGCATATGGGGGAAGCTCAACGACAAGATTTTTGACGAGTAATGGAAGGCTTGGTTTGTTGGGTGCATTTTAGTTTTTTTTTTCCATTTGGATTTTAGGTCTTCTGCACCATATTCTTGGTGTTCTCAAGGCTAGGTTTCTTGTCACTTACAATATATTTAACTTTCATAAAAAGTTTAAATAATATTTAAACTTTGTTTACATTTTGGGCGCTTCAATCAACATACTCGGACAAGTTAACAAAGATACTGGCCCTCCATCGTCATAGGAATATGAACTTTCCTTGGGCACTAGAAAGTACTTGACCAAGGAAAAAAAACGAACAAACTGCACTGGCAATCTTGTATCTCACGTTGCTAACCCAAATGAGTTCATCTTCTGCTCAACGTAAGTATCAGTCAACTTTTAGTAAGGCAAAAACAAAAAAGCCGATCTTCCTACAACTACACTGCTAATAGTTGCTTTGTAACTCTAGCCCCAATTCGATGAAGTATTCTACAAGCCTCACTATCACCCGGAAGAAAAGAAAGGAAATAGTTGATGCCAAATCATTTTCCTCAAAATGCACGGTCAAGTAGAACAACAGCTTTTCTTGAGATTTCCTGGTGAATCAGCAACATTGATAGCGGTTCCTTGACTAGGAAGTGCAATTGCTGCTTGCTGTGCAGCCAACGCCTTCTTGCTTACGATTTGGTATATCTCCTTTAAAATTGTTTGGAAGGCTTGCTCAATATTCACAGCTTCCAGTGCCGAGGTCTCGAGAAATGACAGCCCATCTCTCTCAGCCAAGGTCTGACCATCAGCCTCGTCTACAGCTCTTAGATGGTTTAAGTCAGATTTGTTACCAGCCAGCATGATAACAATGTTCGAGTCTGCATGGTCCCTCAACTCACGGAGCCACCTCTGGACATTGTCAAAGGTTTGTTTCTTTGTTATGTCATATACAAGGAAAGCACCAACAGCTCCTCTATAGTAAGCACTGGTAATAGCTCGATACCTTTCTTGTCCTGCTGTATCCCAGATCTGTGCCTTAATTGTCTTTCCATCAACCTGCACCCATTAAAAAACCAAAAAAGTTCTGGTCTGTTATACAATAACTAAGTGTGAAAAGATAAAAAGAAAATCTTATAACTCTATTCCCAGCAAAATTACTGACAGAAATCCTAGTATTTTAATATATTAAAATGAAACCAGATTTGTGTCTAGGATTTACACCATATGAAGAAATTATTGGTTTTCAAGTCAATTCAGACCAAGCAACATTTATAGAAGAGTCTCGCTTGTTCACTACATAAAAAAATTATGCAGGGCCAATGCACATCATAAATTCATAATCAACAAATAAAGTACTAGTAACTCGCCAACAGGCATCCTTTTTTGTGCATGCCAACAGCTGAAACGTCATTTCTGTTTGAGTGTCAGTCTTCGATTAGTCAAGGACTCAAGGGTTTGAATCCTGTTGTTTGCACTAAACCAGTGACTTTTGTGGGATGGCTTGTGGTGTAGTGTCGAATTGGACTCAAGAAAAACACCAATATTTGATCAAAATGATAAGAGCAATGGGTAGTATCCTCTCTGGTCATAAAAATTTGAAAACAAAATTTCCCCTATTGTTATCCACCCACACGCACAGATCAATCGTTGAACAATAAATTCCTGAACTTATGAATATTCTTGTCCCAGATTCAATGTTTGTCCCCTAGATGCATTTTACGGCCACAATGGCCAATAATAATTATGAGTTAAATCACTTGTTTAAACTTCAGACACCACTCCGCTTGATCAAAATCTGCTAAAGCATGCACAGTTAGTTATGTTTTCTTACAAAACTTTAGGTCAGTCACTTCCTTCATTACCTTGTCCTCCACAGACATACAAAAATACAACATGCGAAACAAACAACTAATAAGAGCACAATACTTTTGTCTAAACCTACGAAGGACACTGTCATTGGCTTGGCCAAATGAATTGCTTGGCTAAATTTAAAGTAGTTGAACTCAAAAATTCATCAATTGGATTGGCAAAATTCAAATTATTTTGGACTTCTACTACAGTCTATAGCCAAATATGGTTAATGATTTTCATTGTCCAAATAATAACCAATTAACTTCTCACTCCAACTTTATGATGTTGTTTTATGTATTTAAGATGGTATTGGAAGATTTGATTACTGGGCCCATGATTTGATAATATTTTATTATTATATAAAGAATAAAAGGCTAATCCAATGGGGTGATTGAATTTAGATAAAATGGGCAAATGTATTTTTAAGTTGATATTGGCCAAATTTGAAGATGAATTTGACCAAGCCAATGCAAATGCTCTAATAGCAGTCTTAATGTTTTATCCCAGGAAATAATAATAATAATAATTATTATTATTATTATTATTACCTCTATTGTCAAAATTTAGAGTATCTTGGGATTGGTAATCATAAAGACATGAATGAATACAAGGTCATACATAAAGCATAAATCTAGCAATGCTTGATAACACTCACAATAGACTCCATAATTTCTTATGATATCAAAACTGAAGCAATAAGCACAGTTTTACCATTCAAATAGAAGCATCCATTAAATGCACAATCACATTGATGTGCATTGAATGGAAAAAACAGAAGGAAATAACCACAAATTGCATTAGACCTTAGATTGAGAGCAAAGCACAACCATTCATATTACGAACTCTATAACAACCTCATCAAACATTAATTTAACTAATAGAGATTGTAGTATTGATATTCACTTGTAATCTAAGAACACTATCACAGCAAGTTATTTAAAAAACAGCTGATTGCTAAACATTCATGACTACGTCATAAGTTATCTGAGTTATGACTTTAAACTATATAGCCTTGCAACTCTTTAAAATTATCCATCTTACATATCCAAGAAAATTTTCAAAAAAGATGAAAATAACATACCTCCTATTTAAAGACTAAAAAAGCCACTAAACCCAGACTAATTTTGTCTTCTCCCAAGTCATTTATTAAAAACTAATAAAAATACCCTCCCTCGATGAAAACTTATATTAAAGAATAAAGATTAAAGCATAAATACTAATAAACTAAGATATAAAAGTTATCGTGATTGAAGGGTGGGCCTGGCACATTTGTGGAGTTGCTCCATTGTGCTCTAAAGGTCGCGGGTTCAAATCAGTCTGCCCCCCCCCCCCCTTTTTTTTGGGAGGCTGCCTAAATATTCCCCTTTTATAGACTCTACATTGTGGGAGCTTCGGCACTGGGTATGCCAATTTTTTTGAAGTTACTGTGATTGAGGTTTTTTAATTTCATTAATTGGGCTGTATTACAAAATAGTTTTTTTAAATCCAATAATAATTTCAAAATATCTTGAAGAGTTTTATGAGAAAGTTCACAGTATTTATCTCTTAATTTGGAAATATAATTTTGGTGTTAAAGGGTATTTTGAATTTTCATATTCCCTTTATAATCAATAGCATGAAAAAGAAAAACAATCAAACAATAATAAGGGCGTGCCGTGTAGACAAAAATATAAAGGCAAGCAAAGAAAACTAAAAGGATATTTTGAAGTAGAAGATTAGTTGCGGGAAGAAGAGAATATGCGTTGTAAATTCAAGAGCTCCATACTCAAATCCTGCAAAGCTGAGTTGAAGCCAGAGCCTAATTGTCAGTACTCTGACTAGAGAGTAGAGACCCTATAAAACTAATTCATGTGAAAAATCACCAGCTACATTGGGTAGGTTGATTTGATAACATCCAAAACTAGTAGAGTAACTATAATACAGACTACAGACACAGCAGTGTTCTATATTGCTTATATAGAGAAAGTATGAGAGGTACGGGCCCCTTATTTGTCAACAATATAAATTTTCTGGGTTGAGTTAGGTTGATTCAGGACATCTAAAACCATTCAACAACGTACAAGACAAACATAAAGTCGCACCTGCTTTCGCCGCCATCAATCAACAATATGTTGTACAATTCAGTAAACCAAAGCACCAAATCAGGGAACACCAAAAGTGACTAGAATAGAGCAGATAAATCATAAATTGCTCAGGTCAACTAAATCAATGGAAGGAATAACCACCAACAAAAAAAAAAAAAAACAAAACAAAACAAAAAGGATGTTGCATATCAGCGGCTAATTAACCTGGAGGGTTCTGGTAGCGAATTCAACGCCAATTGTGGATTTGGATTCGAGGCAGAACTCGTTTCTGGTAAACCTAGAAAGGATGTTGGATTTTCCAACCCCGGAATCTCCGATCAACACGATCTTGAAGAGGTAATCGTAATCGTGATCTACTCTGTTGGCCATGAGTGGCGAGGTTCAGGTCTCCTCGAATCGGATCCAAGACGGCCTTCGGATCGACAGAAACGATGAAGGGTGGAGAAAGAGAGAGGAATGGGAAAGAAACAGAGAAACGGCCAGAGGTTTGAAGGAGGCAGTTAATGTTTTATTTTAGTGGTACTACTGCTACTGGTAGTAAATCAAATGGAATGGAGACTGTAGTCCAGGCTCTTCGGCTAACTGCACCAAACACAACACCACCAAGCTGTGTGATCTTTGGCCGCATGGGATAAACCCTATTATGTTTTTTTTTTTTTTTAAACCATCATTTTAATCGATTTTTCCCTCCTTATTTTTTTTTTTATAACAGTGTATCCGCGATTTGGATCCGCTCGCGCACCATAACTGAGTAGCCACGCAATCTGGTGCCACGTTGTTTTCAAGGTAACCATTTCTTAAAGCCGATACTACTTTTCATTTTTTTTTATTAACGTGTAAAACATTTTTCTTATTTTATAACCTTAATTCTAATATTAGTATATTACTTTTGTCTTTATCTATATTCTTATTAAAATAATATTTTTTCTGTTTTTTTACTCTATTTATTAACAAATATGTGAAAAGATTTTAGAAAATATTATTATGTAATATATATAATAAATAATCACTAAATGAAAAGTGAGTATAGCATTTTTCGTATATATAGTAATGAATGAAGAGTGTGTTAGAACAATATTTCTAATTTGACTATCTACTTGTAGAAAATAGATAATCTTTTATGGATGTTCTTACAAGTTACCAATGACTATGAGTATCTTTTTGAAGTATAAAATACCAAATAATAGATAATTTACATTTCATATATATATATTCTTGTTAAAATAAGAATGAGAGATTAAGTTTTTATTGAAATAACTTTAATTTCGATCGTTCGAGGTTACAATCAGTAGTTCAGATTAAATTTTTGTTTAACTGTAATTTGCTAGTTGCTACAATGATTTATTGTAACAAGACTATAGTTAAATGAAATTATAATATGAACAATTAAATAATAATTTAATAGCATATATCGAAGGTTCTCACAATAAGAATTTGGTCTCGCATTCTTAATATAGCATTATATATATATATATATATACATATATATATATATATATGAGAAAGAAAAACAAGTACTATAATAAAATGGGAACATACAAATTATAAATAAAATGGCAGATATTGAAGTTATCTACTCAATAAATTTATCATGCTTGATTTCATAGATAATTGAGTGAGATATTAATTAAATGATGTAGACTCCTGATTAATTAAAATTAATTTAAAATCTTAAATTAAAATTGTAATTAATATTCATAATTAAAATTTATGAGTAAACTTATAATTATCAATTATATATTAAATTAAAATATAGTTTAAATCTTAAATGAAGTAAGTACATATTAAATTTATAAATAATTAAATATTCAATATATGAAATTTAATTATAAATATTAATTTTAAACATTATTTATAAATTTATTTATAACATTTTTCGTATGTTCTCATATAAATGTTGTATTAAAATTTTTATTAATGACACATGACAACTAAATTTAGTTCAATGATTAAAAGTTTACCTTGCTTTTATAATAGATCCTATCCTACCATTTCCATTTGAGTTGAATATCCATTTTCATTATTTAATCGTGAATTGTGATTTGTAGTTTTATTCATCAATATTGAAAAAATTATAAAATAATTATATAATAACATTTAAAATATTATAAAATTATAAATATAAATAATTAAAATTTGAGACATTCTATTATTTATTATTGCTTTCTACTCTCACCGGATATCAAGTTTTAAAAGCACCGCCATCCCTACTTGAGCGGAATATGCAAGATGGACCAAAAAAACGAACAAAATAACAAATGCAAATACCCCTAGCAATCACTATCCCTCACTTCACAAAAGAGTTTTTGCCATTGTAACTCAATAGTAATATAACGTAACTCATTATTTGGGCTTACTGGGAAAAAAAAAAAATAATTATCGAGATTTCTTTTTGCTTTGGTTGGTATGCTAACTCGAGTGCCCTTCTTATTATTACCCTTTTCATTTTATTTGGAAAAAGAAAAAAAATGTCAAACGACGACGTTTCGAAACCGCGACTGTATTCTTCGTTCCGAAAGCGATTCGCGTCCTCAGACCAGACGGAACGGGAAGTGAGGAGAGGAGTGGGGTTAGGCCATTGAATCAATTGCGAAGACCGCGGAAGATGAAGAAAGAAGACACGGTGAAGTTGATCAGCGCCGAGGGTTTCGAATTCGTCGTCGATAAGGAGGCAGCCATGGTCTCTCAGACCATCCGTAACATGCTCACCTCCCCAGGTCTCTCTCTCTCTCTCTCTCTCCAATTCGTTTTTTATTTTTTCGTTAATAAATTTTCTTTTGCTTTTGTTTTTTTTTCCTGGAAGTTTTAATGTTTGGCTGAACACGATGATAGAATTAGAAAGAAAATAAATTCCCAGACAGCCTTGTTGTTACGCATAGTTATGAAGCACATTAAGATGAATTAAACAGTGGTTGCGAAGCACTGTTAGGGCAGACTCACCAGCCTTAAGCAATTAAGGTTTGATCACTAATTAACATTTAACACCTACCTTTATGTGAAGCGTTTTGTACTATACTTTGAATCTCTTGTTGCTCTAAATCGTTTCTGATCGTCTAATAAGAAAACAGGTTTATTAGAGAAACCAAAAAAATAAAAAAATAAAAAATCCCATTAAAACGAACAATCCCTATCCATACACAATGTGGGTCGACAAAGGCTTGCACGAATTGAGGAGCTCCGGTGTCGTATTCTGTTAACATGTTGGGCATGACCAACTTGTATTGTAATCACGTTATGATTGGTCTGTGTATCTCACTGAAAAGGTTCAACGGCCTTCTTGCCCACCAAGTTGTGTTATGCTTTCCAGGTAAACTTGGTGTTGCACCCAGTGAAAGGTTTTCCTTTATGTAGAGGTTCTTAAAGTGCAATCAAACTTGTGTTCAGTGACCCTATTTTGATTTATGGTAGGGAGTTTCGCTGAGTCGGAGCATGGAGAAGTCACTTTCCCAGAGATAAGCACCACAATTCTTGAAAAGATCTGCCAATATTTCTACTGGCACCTTCAGTTTGCCAGGTTATTATATTGAACCCTACTGTATCTTTACTTTTGTTCCATTTTTCTCTTTTGCATCACACCGATTAAAGTTATGTGCTTAAGAGTCTGAAATCCTCATCTCGATTGTCATTCACTCTCTCTCTCTCTCTCTCTCTCTCTCTCTCTCTATATATATATATATATATATATATATATATGTTTATTTGTGTAACCTGCAAGACTGCAACAAGCCACACGTGATTTGTTTTCATCCATGGATTTGGATTTGGATTTTTATGGTGGGTGGTGGACTACCATAATGGAATAGTCGCTCCCAGGCTCTAATGAAATGTCTTTCTTCATTTCATGGACTAAGAATTTATTTTTATCCATTGTATTCGTTCCAATACTGGGAAGAAATAAAAACAGTGTTTTTGGAGGAAAGTAATCTTGGGATGAATTTGTTTGAGTATTTCTTTCCACACAAGTGAACAAAACCGGATCAAATTCAAATTCTTTTCTAGCTAATTACACTGGGCCAAACACTATTTAAGAAAATGCACTGTTAGCCTACAACAAATCATCTTGATGATCTGGTATACGGAATTGTGAACTTCTCTTTTGCTTCCTTTACATAATCACTTCCATAAGGGCTTCTCTTCTATTGACATGACCATGTTCATCTTAATTTACCAGTGGAAAGGAAATAGAGTTTCACATTGAACCAGAACTGACTTTGGATTTGATGATGGCTGCTAACTATCTTCATACCTGAGGAACGAGGCTTCTTGCTTCATACGCTTATAAGCTTTCTCTTGTATCGCATTGAACTCACTTTAACTGCTTCATGGTATCTCCCTTGTTGTAATTGTGTAATAACTTGGACATATTATTCTTCCTTTAATGGGCCATTCTCTGAACTTTGGATCTCCGTGGCTGGCTATGTTTGGCGTGCTGGTCATTGCCACCTTGTAAGGTGGTTTTGTGTGATATTGTTTTCTTTAGAACAGTGCAAGCTATAGCTATTGGATTTAGCAATATTATTTGAAGATTATTTGGGTTTGTTAACTTTGATTCAGGACATTTTTATAAAGTGGTTGGTAGGACTTATTGCCAATGTATGAACCTAAGTTAAACGCCCAAAGAGAAAATGAGAACGAAAACAAAAGGAAGATAAAGAAAACGCTTTGGTGTATAGCTCAGTTGTTTGTTGTTTTTGTTGATGACTTTTTGAATTGTTTTGTTTCCTGTGCGCACTAGTTAAGTTATTGTTCATGCCTCAATCAAACCTCTTCGGAGTTCATCTCGATTCTCTCGAAAATAATAGAAAATGAACGTGAAGCAGTGCACCAGCCATAAACATGTTAATGCTGACGAGGAGATTGAGAAGAAGATTACTAACAAAGAAGTAAAAAAAGAAAAAGGGCATTGCTGGGCGTGAAGTGTAATTTTTTTTATAACAAGAAAAACTGCTGTACATGCAGTGTTATTATTTAAATAAAAACAACAATAATTGCACTTGGACTCTTCGGTTGAGTCATTTGAGTTAGGCCTGTCAATGGGTCTGGATCCGATTCATACTTAATTCATTTAATTGGGTTTGGTATAATTAATATAATTTCAAATTTGATTATAGTATGTTTTTATAATTAAAATGTAATTATTTGAATATTTTTAGAGTAAGTTTATTAAAATTTAAGTAAATCTATATTTATTTACATATTCAAATAGTATCGAATAATATCAAATTTCTGATAATTCTTAATAATTTGAATCCAGTCAGACCTGTTTGGGTTCAAATCCAACCCAGTCCTAATTTGAATCTATACGTCCTTTAATATTCATAACGGTTAATGTTAGTATGGAGTATTAAAAGGATTGGTCAAACTTAGGAACTAAAGTGAATCGATTTCATTCTGTTAAGTACAAGTTTATTATATAATATCATTTTTAGTAAGACCAATCCACCTCATGGGGATCCGTGATTTGGTAGATAATTAAATACCCACTAAATAGTGTAGAGGACACATGCATCGATTTAAGCAAATATTGTTAGGGTTGGGGGTTGTTTCAATCTATTTGGTCGATAGTTAACCTTGTCGAGCATGTTTGAGTTATTGAGCATACCCTAATTATTGAGTATATCATCACATAGAGCGGTCTGTCGTTCAAAAATTAAAAACTATATTTTGTTTTCAGTTGAACTAAAAGACTATATATATACTCTCTCTCTCCCTAGGCCATTTTAATAAACAAGATTGAGATATCTTTAGTTTATGACAGACCAAAATGCGAACTTTGTTAAAACAATAAGTACTGTAGGCATCACTTGTACAAAAGCCAGTTGAACTAGTCACTGTTAAGATGGCTATTCTAAAGAAAAAGACACTCGTTGATCATGTTATATTGCTGATGATATCAGCACGAAGGTTGCAAAAGAGGAAACCACACAAGGTCTGTGAGTTAAGTTTGAGAGTTTCTATATGAGGAAGTCCTTAATCAATAAGTTACTTATGAAACAATGTCTATTTAATGGTTCACTTCTCCGAGATCATTTAAATCAATTAAACACAATTTTGTTAAAGTTGTGTAACATTAATGTTAAAGTAGAAAATGAAGATGTTGCTTTAATTATGTTAGTATCTTCACCATTATCGTATAAGAACTTTGTACAATCATTCATTTTTAGGAAAAATATTGTGTTTCTAGAAGATGTTCGATCATCACTCCATTTTAGAGAGTTACGCTATAAAACAGTAGGTGTAGGTGTAGATGATTAGGCTATTGGATTAGTAGGCAAGCAGAGGGATGAACATGGAAATTTGGGAAAGAAGAAGAAATCGAAGAAACTAATTTCTAAGTTGGGCCCAAAACTCAATGATATCTTTAACTACTATAAAGAGAAAGAACATTTGGAAAATTAATTGTCCCAAAAAGAAAAGGCAACCAGACAAATCAATAAGTACCGCTATTATAGAAGATACTAATTCAAAAGAAAAACTATTCTAGTTGTTGAGGAATACACACATCACAATGATGTGTGGATTCTTGATTTGGGAGCGTCTTACCATATATGTCCGCGCATGGAGTTATTTACAACCTACGATAGTGATAATATTTTTATGGCTAACAATTCTATTTATAAGGCAATTAGAGTAGGCTCTATTAAAATATAAACACATGATGATAAACTATGCACATTTAATGATGTTACATGTTCTACTCATGACAAAAAATCTAATATCTTTGAGTATGTTAGACAACAAAGGTTTCAGCTTTCAAGGTAAAAGTGGAGTTTTATATGTCTATAAGGGTTTTAATATGATTTTTAAAGGTGTAAAACATGGTAATTTGTTTTTCCTTCAAGGTTTAAAGCTATCGGGGGCTTATTATTATTGCATCCTTGGAGATTGAGTAGGAAAACATGATCAAGTTATGACATATAAGGCTTGGTCACATGAGTGCAAGAGGGATGTAAATTTTGTCAAAAGGGAGATTTTCTTTATGGTCACAAAGTTAAAGACTTTGAATTTTTGTGAATACTGTGTCTTTGAAAAGTTACATTGTAGAAAGTTTCCTCAAATAATATACAAAACAAAATATATTTTAATTAATTAAAAATAATTTTTACATAATTAGGATGACACACGACTTTATATAACACTATCCCAACATATCCTACTTCAGATGATCTCTTATTAATTGTCCTCTATTGCCTGTCTTCACTGCATTCTGAACTCCTATGTTTGGGTGGCCTTTGAACTCGGATTCATGCTTTCTAAATTTTGACAATGTATCCAAACTTAGATTACATATCTAAATTTATTTAGCTTCTCCGTACTTATTCTCTAAGGCCTTCTCTTCTACTGTATTATTTAAACTCCTAATTGAGTATTTGAACTTGAATTGTTAATTCGAATTCAAATTACTTCTCTACACTTGTTTTGATTTCTATAATACTTCATGAACACAGGTAAGTATAAAAATGTTCAAAGTACAAAATCAAGTAAGTTTTTTGGTAATTATCAAATATTATTATAGTATTAAAATGTAATTAAAAAAAGATCAATAGATTATTAAATTAAAATATGATGAGTCCTTTTTATTTCATATATTTTTCAAAAAAATATATTGCCTTATATATATATATATATAGACACACACACACACATTACAAAATTATGAAATTTAGAAACAATTCCTCTTAACGGACAAAAGGGAGGGAGGAAGTTGGATTGAATGTGTTCAAAAAATGCATATAAAAACAAAAATAAAAAATTAGCAAGGTAATTGGTAGGATTTTTGTCTCTTAACAATAGTATCATTGCATTTCAGTGCAATATAGTGACATTTGTGAAAGTTAAATGTATCATTTAGTCAGAGAAAGTCCACAAATTAGATATTCTTTTTTTAACCCAAAAAAATACGAATGCTTCTTTTATTTTCCATAAATTTATTTGAGGCGATTAAAAATTGACAGGATATGTTACCAAGTCTTTTTTATATTTTAATTATTTTTTAAACAATCCATTTATTAGAAAATCACATTACCATCATCCCATGCAACTTCACTTATACTCAAGCAGCGGACCTCTTCCCACCACTGCCTCCTCCCTCCTCCTTCCTCCTATCGTTGTTGCCATTGCCTCCTCACGCCGCCGTTGCTTCATCGCCTCCTCACACTGCCACTGCCGCCATGTCTTTCTGTCACTGTAGATATGTGAAAATTATCTGTTGCTAAATCTTATCCGTCGTAGATCTTCGTCTGCCGCTTTCTCTCTACCTCATCTTTATTTGTTGTTTTCTCTCGCCGCCTCCTACCTCCGATCGCCGCTGTTGAGAGCCACCCGCCATTGAAGAATCCGATGGAGATGGTACTGAGCATTGGGGGTATATCCATGACTTGAGTCCCTGCCTTCTATTGCCGGTGCTTTTGCCTCCATCAACCTTGTTTTTTTGTTTTTAAATAAAAATTAAGATAATTTATAAATTACTGTTGGGGGTTAAATAAAACTATAAAAGGGCAGTGCTTTACACAAGCCGCCGGTGTGCCCAATAATAATAATAATAATAATAATAGTAATAATCAATGCTGCTAATTTAAACCAAACCAAACAACGAAGCATCTCAGTAAACGCGAGTACGCGACCAAATACGACATAATAAAATAGGTTGAAGCCTGAAGGCATCATCCTTTCTTGCCCGCCGCCTTTCACTGGCCGACGACGAGCACCGCCAGGTCCGCCACCGCCATTGAGTCTTCCACCTTTCACGAGTGAACACGACCGAAAACTGTAACGCCTCCCCTGCGACGCCCTAGATTTGAAAAACACGAACTCACGTATCCCCGACCACCAACTGTAATTAGGCTTTCATTTCCAGTCTGCGATTCTCACTTTCACAAGACCTCCAATGGTTGTGGCTAGAGCCTTCTCAAGGTTCAAAATCCGTAATTTCGCTTCTCTTTGCGTTCGGGACCTGATCCGAGGGGTACCCATTACAGAAACCTCGTCCCCAACTATGGTGATGTCGAGAATTACAGCTCCCGACAGTGGTTTTGGGTCGCATAAACCCTACCGCAATGAGTGGTTTAGGCGTTTCCGTGACGGGAGGCCAAGAGGACCCCTATGGAGAGGTAAGAAGATGATAGGCAAAGAAGCCCTCTTTGTGATTCTTGGATTGAAGAGATTCAAGGCCGATGAAGAGAGGCTCGACAAGTTCATCAAGACTCATGTCCTAAGGCTTTTGAAGATGGACATGATTGCTGTCATGAATGAGCTTGAACGTCAGCACGAAGTCACTCTCGCTTTAAAGGTCTATTAATTTGCCCTTTTCCCTACTTTTATTTTTTTTTGCTTTGTTTTATTGATTTCCTCGGTTGGTTACATGATTTTCTAGGTGATCACGATAATGATGGTGGGGAGCTCATGTTTTGGGTTTTTTGTGATCCTGTTGCCATTTATTGATTGATATATTTTGGATTTTAAGAAAATGGAAATATGTGTTGCTAAAATGGATTTAGCATTTAGATTGATGATGTATACCCATAAATACAGACATGTAAAGGTTCAAGTTGTTAAATTCTAATGTACCTAACTTTCGTCAATTTCTAGCGTCCCCTGTGGATCTCCATTTTGTTCAGTTGTTGGATTTTTAATTGTTATTGGTTCTTACTATGAACCCATAATTTTCAGATGTTTAAGGTGATACGTGAGCAAGAATGGTACACGCCTGATGTCTATGTGTACAAAGACTTGATAATTACATTGGCAAGATCAAAAAAGATGGATGATGTAATGCAACTGTGGGAAAGTATGAAAAAAGAAGAACTGTACCCTGATTCCCACACTTATACCGAAGTTATTAGAGGATTCTTGAGGGATGGGTCTCCTGCTGATGCTATGAACATTTATGAGGACATGAAAAAGTCCCCTGATCCACCAGAAGAGTATCCCTTCCGGATTTTGTTGAAGGGGCTTCTTCCACATCCTCTACTTCGAAATAGAGTGAAGCAAGATTTTGAGGAGCTCTTCCCTGATCAGCATATTTATGATCCTCCAGAAGAGATATTTGGCTTGCGTTAAGGTTTGTCCCTTGTTCTTGTCTCTTCTCCCTGTCATTAGTCTGGGAATCTTTTAGGAGGATTATAACAATGTAGTCTGAGAAAACGGTATGGAGAAATATGAGACAGTCAAAGTTTTGTTTGGCCTATGCTAGACAAAGGCCTGCTTATCCTTATTCTGTGAAGCCCCAACCTCAACTGCCCTCTGTGATTCAGTGCTAAATTTTGATACTATTCAATTTGGACATGGGTCTGGCATGGAGGTGCATAGTGCATATTACCTAAAAATGTCCTTCATATTGGCTGCCAAATGCAAGTTAACCTATACTTTTCTGCCTCAAATAAAAAAGTCCCCTGATCCACCAGAAGAGACAAGCTAACATCAGAAGCAGCAATTAAAATGACAAAGGAAAGCTTAGGGTTCTTGATACTGTTATCACCTTTAGGAAAAAGGAAAATAAAAAAATTATTGTTTTCATTACTTATGTTCCTTGCATTTTTTATTTTCCTTTTTCCTAAAGGTGATAACAGTATCAAGAACCCTAAGCTTTCCTTTGTCATTTTAATTGCTGCTTCTGATGTTAGCTTGTCTCTATATTTGTTCTGCCGTTGCTGCCTTCTGTTAGTTGCTTGCAATCGATCATTGTTATTTTATTTGAGGCAGAAAATCATTCGATTAGGAAGGGCAATGTTCTTAATTTGGATCTTTCTGCTGTTTTAAACATTGGTCTAATTTTGGCTCTCTATTTGTGTTCTCCCCTTGCTGACTATTGTTTAGTTGCCTTGCCTGGAATCAACATTATTTTATGCAAACATTCCTGATATCATTAGATCAGGAAGGGGAAATGTTCTTTAATTTGGATTGTACTGTTATGTTGCCTGGAATCAAATAGTATGTTGTTTAGTCTTTGGGAATCGAGTTGTATTGATTATATAAACACCTATTCGATTGGGAAGTAGTATAATGTTGTTTCATTTGGATCTACTATTGCTTTCTAAACACAAAATGTCATTATAAAGATATACGAACGCCATTAATAAAGCACCTGTTGGGGGGTGGTTAACCTAGCTACCAATGGCTGTGTGGAGACGAGCTAGTGAGCAAGGATCTGCAGGGGCATAGACTGAATTTATAATAAAGTGGCATTTTTTCTAATTTCACTTTCACTTTGCCTACATGGATTTAGGTTAGCATTGGAGTGCACGGTCCAGTCTCAAATCAACTAAAAGATGTGGAAGAGGACTGGGAACAGCTATTTTGCTCAATCAACTATTATTACTGTTTTTTCCTCGGTGCATTGCACTTGGAAATATGCACTTTTGTAGCAAGAACTTGTGATGTAATTTGCGAAATATTGCATCATTAAGAGTGAGACTGCTTACCCTTGTGTTTCTTGGCAGCTAAGAAATGGAGATTGGAGAATGATTACAGCTTTACCTCAATTGTTATGGATGATTGCTTGTTATCTTCTTACTGAAATGAAAGTTTGTAAGGGAGCCGCTGCTGGCCCTGATTGGCCAAAATCACGGTGCATAGAAGAGGAAGGAAAAGGTTTTTTACAAGGCCGGTTCTGTTGAATTGGCCTGGTCAATTGGTTTTTTTAATTACCATTTCTATATATTTCTTTTGACGTGGCCTTTGTTACATGACATAATATCGTCATTTTACACTAGTATTTTTTTGTTTCCTTTTTATTTATATACCTCGTAAATTTGATGTGATTTTTATTTATATAAAATTATTTATAAAAGTATCTTTTATGGTCCCGGCTGGAAAAGAGTTAAATAAATTAGCTAGCAAAAATATGCTTTTTCCCCGCGTGTTTAGACAATTTGTAAAAATAAAGAGATGTGGAAGTCAAGCTTATCTAAACTCGTTATTCGATGGTTTTTTTATAATTAATCAAATTATTTTAGTTTATTACTTAACCTTACAAGATTCTTCTAAATGATATATGTCAAATCTTTTCTTGGTTCTTCAAAGCTTGTGTATTTGTGTAAGAAAGTAGTAAGTCCGTAATGTTCCAAAGTGAGAGCAGGTCTCTTTTATACATTGAAAATTCTAATTTATATATGGTAATAGATTTTTAATATGTTTTGCACTGAAACCTTAATCTTTAGATTATTACACTTCTTAATTTGACACTGCAATTTTTAATCGCATTTAATGTCAAACAAATCTTAAAAACCTCTTATATAAAATCACGCCACATGTTTATTATTTATAATATATAACACGTTTTTCATCATCTTCCAAATGTATGAATAAAACGGCATGTTTCATATAAATGGATAGGTTTCACAAAAGCTAAAGAAAAGTCTTAACTTGAACAGTAAAGTTTTGACATTAATATTGTAAAGTCTCTTAACGTATATGGGCAGGTACTCAAGTAATCATTCTCTCAATTACCTTCATGTTTACAATTTACAAACACATGGTCTTCGACGCGATCTTCAGACTAGCCTTATAGTCTCAAGTACTTGGCATTACTTGTGAAGTTGGGCTTCACTCATGAGCAACTTTGTTGTCCTTCAGCCTTGTTCTTCAAACCGAATTGATGAGGAGTAGTTTCAATTTGACTTTGATTGATATGGCTCATATCGAACATGACTCTCGAGTAAATCGGTTTAATACATTATTCGGGCTCTATTATCTAACATAACATGAGTCTTCATTGATTTGTGACTTAGTGCACATGCTTTATTAAATGACATCGTCTTTGCTCTTTTACTACCCAACTAACTTTTCAAGCATTCAGTCTAACCCATTATCTGACTTCATTTTTTGTTTATGTTCTTAGTCTAAAATTTTTATCAATCAAATAGGTTTCTCACTTCGCGGAATCTGACTGATAGTCTAATTTTGAAACTATTGTCAAACAAACTCGATACTTAAACTTGTTCAAGTCCGAAAGTCAGGAGCTCAATTTTATTTCAGAATTTCTTTAAGCCCTTTTTAAGTCTGAAATTCCATTATTGTTTAAGTTATAGCTTTACTCAACAATAAATAGATCAAGGCAATTCAATGATAAAATAAACTATTTAAATGGGTTCTGGTACTTATCAAAATTTATTTAAAAAACCATTTTAACCCTAGAGTTTTTAATAATATCCTTCAATTTAATAATATCAAAAATATAAAATACACATATATAAAAAGTCACAACATGCACAACTCAAAACTCATCACATTAGCACATGAGGGAATTACAAGAGTCAATAGTACAAAAAGGAGTGTCGGTGATGATACTTCACTTAACCTCGTTCTTTTTTTATCTTTCTTAACTTTCTCGCTACGCTTGTAAGCCATGAGGCTTTTGAGGTATTGAGTCTGTCTACTTGAGCCTTGTGTTGGAGTGGATTTCCTTTGCTATGGAATCTAGGGTTTTAGAATCAAAGAAGATGAAAGAGGAGACAAAGCGTGCGCGAGCTAGTTTTTTCCTAAATAAATGTTTTCTTTTATAATTGTAATAAAATCTAAGTGTGAGTAACACCACTATATATATATATATATAAACTTAGGTGGAATTTTAAAAATACAAGTAAATATTTTAAAAATGTCAGTATAAGTTTTACCAGTATTTTTATAAACAAAAATGATATATGCAACCAATTCTTGGCATTGCTGCAAAACTATGGCTAATGTGGTGAATTGTGATTAGTTTATAAATTTATTATTTTTTTCTGCTGATCTGTTATGTTGTCATATCATCAAGGTTACCCACTAGTCATACAACCTCTGTAATATATAACATTATTATTTTATGAAACACCTATTATTTGACATCATTGAATTCTTTTCTTGGCATTCTTACGAAATGCTAGTAAAAATAGTAAAATGATGTCATTTTTAAAAACACATGTAAATGCGGTAAAAATATTCTCACTTTTTAAATACTAGTAAAATTGTCATGAAAGTTTTTTTCTCTCCTAACATTTTCAACCTTGCCATCTCACATTTAATATTATTTTAATTACCACAATAAGTGACCTATTTTAATTTAATTACTATAATGGCATGCTTAAATATAAATAAATCAATGAATTTCATATTCAACCTAAATAAAGTTACTACAAATTGATACACCATCCATAAAAATAAAATAGATTATAAAAAATATTTACATATTGTTCATGGCCATTATTCTCATTCTTGAAGTGGTCTATGTTTTTTTTTTTTTTGGATTTTTTTGTGTGTTTCTATCAAATCTTTGTTGTTCTTAGGCATCTCTGTTTCTTAAACTGGATCAGACCCAATTTGCAAATGATATGATTTTTCAATAGCTGATATAAAATTCTTTAGATGCTTAATGTATTACAAGTAAAGCACCAAATCACAATAACTCCCTCCTTTAACCTATAACAGTTTATATTTCTCTTTGCAAAGCTCCCAAAGTTTCTTACCATGAGAGCAATCTACAATGTTATCAACTATTTCTTTATAAGCAAAACCATAACAAAAGACACATTTGGCATATATTCAGAATGCATTCAAAAAAATATTCAAAAATTTAATACTATGACAACATTCTCTAAGGTGAATTGGGATATGAAGTTTAAAGGAGAAGTGGAAGATATAGTAGAAGTGAACGATAGAGAAGAAAGAGCAATTCTACCACAAATTCAATCCCTAGGATTTATTCTTGACTAAGACTTCTCTTTCTCTCTTTTTGTTTCTAAGAACACTAAATTGTAACTTCTATTTGGTTTTTTATGAATTCTTCAATATAATGTGGGGCTTTTGTTTATATGTGTTGTATAATTATTTTATATATTGATTGAAAGATTCTTATTAGTTTAATTCCTTATTTTATGTTTGAATTTTTGGGGTTGGATTGATCACCTAGCTCAATACCTTGGAGTTAATAGGGATAAAAACTAGGGTAACCTTAAGTTGGGGTTGGATTGATCACCTAGCTCAATACCTTGGAGTTAATAGGGATAAAAAATAGGATAACCTTAAGTTATCAGATAATGTACTCTTAAGAAACCAAAATAGGGGTAATAACCTCACGTGGAGTTATCCAACATTTAAAAAATTTGTGGTGCTTAAACGGTCACCCATTTACGCTAAAGTGTATGTACAACCTGATCACCCAAGAAAGGTTAATTGTAACTTATATTTCTCCCACGATTTCAATCCCTAGGGCATTCTTGACTAAGACTTCTCTTTCTCTCTTTTTGTATCTAAGAACCCCAAATTGTAACTTGTATTTGGTTTTTTTTTTATGAATTCTTCAATATAATGTGGGACTTTTGTTTATGTGTTGTATAATTATTTGATGTATCGATTGAAGGATTCTTATTAGTTTAATTGCTTATTTTGTGTTTGAATTTTTGGGGTTGGATTGATCACCTAGCTCAATACCTTAGGAGTTAATTTTAACTGATTGAAAGGTGAAGTAGCTTCACGGAAACCCAAAATAATCTAATTAGGATAAACTTAAGTTGTGAGAGATTGAACTCTTAAGAAAACAAAATAGGAATAATAACCTTACAAAGAGTTATCCAACATTTAAAAACTCTGTGGTGCTTAAATGGTCACCCATTTACGCTAAAGTGTATGCATGGCTGGATCACCAAAGAGAGGTTAGTTCATATAGGATTTTTAATCACAAGAAGGTAAAACAATCCGTTTAATTAACCTTAACTCAAGGAAGTATCACTTAATTCAAACCATAATATCTTAAGTGCAACCAATACAACACTCATCACCATTATATCTATTAGATTAGTTAGGTTAGATTAGTTTACACAAATAGCTTAACCTTTTTATGCATTTTGCCAAGCCTTAGCATTAGTCTATAGTCCAAGAAATTACCAATATCCTCATGGGATTGACCTTTACTAACCCTATCTATAAGTAGTTTAAAAGTGTCATAAAAATTTTTGTAGGTGATACAACACACTTAATAATATTGCATTATTTGTTATTGAATATCTACTTATATGAAATATACCTTATCTAATACTATTTGTTGGGTCCTAAGCTAGTCTAAAAAGGGGGTTGAATAAACCAATTAATAGAAAAATGCTCTTTTTCCTTGTGTTAGAAAACTATCAAAAATAAAGAAATGCAAAAGACAAGCTTATTTAAACTCATGTTAAACATATTGTATTAACACTTGATTTTTATAGTTTATAATCAATAAAATAATTTTAGTTTATTATCTAACTTTACAAGACTTCATTCTTTTGAAGTATAACAATTAAGAAAAAAAAACAAAGTTAGAACACAAGATTGTTCTAAAGAATAATATCTCTCAAAACTCGAATCTTGGTTTTTAAAGCTTATGTTTATGTGTAAACAAGTAAGTTTGTCAGTTTGTAATGTTTCAATGTTTGACAATAATTATCCTTTATATTTTCGAAACCTTAATCTATATATGGTAACATATCTTCAATATCCTTTGTATTAAAGTCTTGACCTTCCAAATATTACAAGTAAAATTCTTTTTTAGTTTGACTCCGTAATCTTCAATCAAATTTAAATAGATGTCAAACAATTCTTAATAAAAGTATTAGATTATGCAACATTACACATTTACTATTTTCATAATGATCTTCCAAATCTATAAGTAAAACATTGTGTTTCATGGATAAGTTCGTCAAAAGTCAAAGAAAGCCAACTCAAATCATAAAGCTCCTACATTGCTCTCAAATTTAATTTTATAAATTCTATGACTAACATCACAATTAGGTATGTGCTCAAGCAATTAATCTCACAAGAATAATTAAATTTACGTGGTCTCTAATACAATCTTCGAACTAGCCCTATGGTCTTGACCATATGACATAACCTTTGGACTTGGCCCTCGATCTTGATCAACTTTGTCATCTTTTAGACATGATTCTTAAATAAGAGGTATAGTCTCATTGACATGACCTTTGAGTAACTTCAATTGAAATGTATCATATTGAATATGCCATTCGAGCATCTAATTTAACCACATTGTTTGACTTTATCCTTGGTACACTCTTAGCCTAATGGTGAAGTTAGTTCGTTCAAAATAGTGTGAGTACAAAGCTAGTGCCAAACAAAGTTGACAATAAATAGACTAATGACGATTTAAAGATAAAAAATAAATCATCCAAATGTGTTTTCTTATTTATTAAATTTTATTTAAAAGATCATTTCATGTAAGAATTTACTATAGGATAGTTCTTTGCCTATAATAATTTAATAGAAATTACGTGTCTTAATTGGAAGCATATCTTAAAATTATTGATTTTATTATATTTATGTTTTTTTTATGATATTCTTTGATAAAAAAGAATTACTGCCATATACACGTTCTATGTCGCATTAAACATACGTGAAGCGAAAGTAAAATAATACATGTATATATATAATTTTACTGATTTTAATTTTTATTAAACCCAATAATTATTTGTCTTCATTAATTTAAAAATAATTTTTTAATTACATGCAATTCATTAATAACATATAAATATTTTAATTATACGTGACACAATAAAAATTATTAAAAATATAAATAATAATTTAACATTTTAATCTTAATAAGTTTTAATTATATTCATAATTAATTAATATTACATATCAACGATCATAAAAATAGTAATTGAATTAAATTGTCTCGTATATACGTTTATTTGTGTTTTAAAAGTGAAGATATATTCGTCATATGCAAAAGTCCCGCCGCGCCGGCCACCCATTTTTTAAGTGCAAAACAGAATTAAACATAATTCTATTCGTCATATTCGTCATCTTTTTTGTTTTTTCATATTGTTTAAACATAATTAAAACCGGTCGACAGCGGTTGCTTGCCGCGGGCTGTTTTGTTACAATGTGGTGATTTTAACTATTATGGGATGCCTTTTGATTGGTCCTATGCGTTTATTTTGTGAACTATTGCAACTGTGAGCGTGCCGGAGTGGTTATCGGGCATGACTAGAAATCATGTGGGCTTTGCCCGCGCAGGTTCGAATCCTGCCGCTCACGGTTGTTCGTTACTATTTTTTGTGTTTGGTTCACTGGCTTAGAGAATAATATATCATTCTACCCAACTCCAACAGGCATGCAATACAAAAACAAAACTTTGTTTGTATTGTTAGAAAACGTTGGAGGGTATCTCAATGAGCTACTACTTCCTGTACTTAAAATTGATGGATATCTTAACAAATCATCCAGTTAACTAACACAATTTTTTCCTGCACTTTTGAACTATATCTTAATGAACAACTCTGTTCAAAATGCTCTCTGCCCCCTGATTTTTTATTAAGTGAATAATGTTTTCATGGCTAACAAATCTGTTCAAAATGTTTGAATTTTCCACAAGAAACTTACTGCAAGCACCACAACTCTGTTCGGAATGTTGCAATGTTGTGCTTTTGCATCCTAGTTCCCCCAAAGTGATGCAATTCTGTAATAACCAGTTCTCACTTTTATCTACATAAATAGATTCTATTGCAGTGACCTCTTTGTACTTCTAAAAATAGATATAACTGAAAATTTGCACTGAAAATCCTGCGCCAAGCTTTGGCGCAACTAAGAAAAGTCAGTATCAAGAAAAGCTAAATTAAGAAAAAGTATAGTAAAAAAGGGGAAGGAAACATGGAGATCAGAGAAAAGCACCGAAGGAATAATTCTGTTGGCAAACTAAAAACCAAAGACTCTGGGAAGGCAGCAACATCCAGGAATCACATAAACTTCTGTTAATGCTCTTCAACACTCACGAATGAAAGCAAGATAAATACTAACAAGGCTTAGAATTTATTAATTTCAACTTGAGTTTTGCATATGCATGAAGTGCAAACATGCTATAACAAGTATCTTTTATTCTCTCAAGGCTGCAAGTCTCCACCCTTGGTAAACATTCTGAAACTTACAGCCACAAACATAATGATCAGGGAAGTACATAAATGTACGTATCTTTAAGAATGCACATATCGTCCCCATGCTAGTTCTGTTGGTTTTGTCCTGCCAATGGTGACCAAAGGTGCTGACAATGAAAGCAATATGAAACCAAAGGCGAAATGATTTTTCAAGTCACCAAATTCTGATCTTTCCACTTTGATCACGTGGAGATTGATACCTACAGCTGCCATCCTTAACCTTGTCATCTGAAATGCAAAGAAACAGCCTCTCATAAGCTGCCATCATCTTGGTGGCAGTGAACAATTCCAAACCCCTCTGCCTAGCCATCTGTCCTTTCTTCTCTAAAACTCCTCTTCCATCTCTCCAAATTCCATAAAGGGCCTCCTTTAATGAACTTACGTTTGGGGAAAATGTGTAACCCATCTCTGCACCCACAATCACTGAACTTGTAATGCTGGCAAGCCTTGTTGCCATTACTGGCTTCCCAGAGAGCATTGCTTCTAACAGAGTATGGTCTAACCCTTGAGCTCGGAGAGTTGGGTTTAGAAATATATCTATCGTGTTGTAAAACTGGGACAACTGCGCTTGTTCCAGCGGCCCCAAAACCAGTAAATTCTCCCCTAGATCTCTGTACCTAGAACTCCATGGACCATGTCCTGCAACTAGGACCAGAACGCTGTTCCGAAATGCCTCATTTTCATCCAGCATTTCTTTTATGGCTTCAAACATTAGTGGATGCCCTTTGTCCCTGACTAACCTCCCTGCCATTCCTAAAACTAATGACCAAGAATCTATGATACCAAACTCTTTCTTAAATTCCCTTTGTTTGGCAATATCTGGTCTGAAAACCTCCTCATCCACACCATTGAGTATGACATGAACCCGATCATCGGGGATCATGTAAATGCTTTTTAATACATCTCCAGCATAATCACTGGTGGCAACATGGTGGGCATATCTAGGGAAAAACTTAATCTCTTCTACAACTTTTACGTTCCTTTCCCTCAATGCATGTGCCTGTGGCTCTTCGGGACTCCTTAACAGCTCTCGAATGATGTCAGAATGTATGGCTTCATATGCGATCCCATGCCAAGAAACAGCCAGGTTGGTCAGGTTCTGAGCTCGAGTATGCCGCAGCCCCACACTTTCAGTATGGATCACATCAAATGGTTTTCCAGTGGAGTTTTGAAGTTGAAATTGCTTCCAAACCAGTGCTTGATCAAGGTAACCTGCAGGGGTTGATTCAGAGAGGTGAAACATTAAATTGGTGAGAGCGTAGGTTGGGATGGATGCGTTGGCGGGAGAAGTTGTGAAGACATGGACCTCATGGCCTCTTTTGGCGAGAGCCAGGTGAAGAGTTAAGGCGTGTCGTTCAAGCCCCCCCGGCAAGACACCTGTGTGGCCATTTCTTGACAAAAAGGGCAATTTTAAGGAGTTTGGGAGGCGAGGCGGAGGGAAACGGGGAGTTGTTACAGCCAGAGGAGTGAGAAAGGAGGTAAAGGGGTTTGCTCTGGGAATCGCAGGGGCCGGAATAGAAAGACCAATAGAGTAATGGGAAGACAAACGTAGCAGAGAGAACATAGCGGAAGCGGCGAAGATTGAACATGGTTAGTTACTTGATTATTCCAGCAAGTAATTAATGTGTTTGTCCTGAAGCAAACTATTGAATAACGAAATTAATACATGAAGTTCAGACAATACCAAGTCTCATAGCTTGGATGATCATTGAGAGAAGGGCCAGAAGGCCCTTATTGCACATGGGCATTAGCTAGGAAACAGATCCTAGAGTAGTAGAATATTCCAACAAGCCGATAACACAACGAATAGTCCCATGTTATATATATATATATATATATATATATATATCTTACAAACAATAAACTTTGATGAAGAAACAAGCAACTTCGTTGACCCTCCAATTCTTTTTTTCAAAGTCTGATTAATTAAATAATAAGTGTAATTATTATACTGTTACGAAATCAAAAGGTGTGGAAATGAACACTTCATGTATCGGGCGTTAGTTTCTTTTCTTTTCCCCACATTACACAGAGTTACAATCCTAGTGAGTGAACGCGTAAAGCACGAGGCAGATGTATATGATAAGCGCAGAAGGGACGAGGAAAACGAGAGGAGCAACGGCGGCGAAGCCGTAAAGGCTCCGGCAAGCCAAGAGTCCTAGTTTGAGCTGAACCAAGTCTATCAGAGCCAGCGTCAGGAACGCGCAGCCTGAGACAGATCCGGCGGCCGAGGCTAGGATGCCGGCCCGGAGCAAGGCGGAATCAATGTGCCCCAACAGCACTAACGCGGCGGAGCTACCCATGTCTCCGCTGGCAGCGGTGAAGGAGGAGGAGGAGGAGGAGACTTTGATGGCCTGTTTGAGGGCGGAGGCGACGAGGCTGGAGAAGAGGAAGCAGGTGAAGGAGTAGACGTGGCAGGTGACGAGCCTTTGGGCGACGGAGGAGGCGGCGACGCAGCCGCGGGTGGAGACTAAGGCGTGGGCTGGGTTAGGGGGGTTGGAGGCGAGCCCGAGGAAGAGTGCGACAGTGAACAGAGAGTTGACGTTGACGATGCCATCGAGGGCCATGACGTGGATGGCGGTTCTGGAATTCCGACGGGACATGGCGGAGGCTTCCGGAAGCGCGTACCAGATGATGATATTGAAAACCGAAATAGTGAACGCACAGCTAGTGCGTGGGTGGTGTGACTTGTGGGTGTCTCCATCTCTCTCTTGGCGTGGAAGGCAAAAATTCGGGCGTTTGATGCTTGCTTCTCCGAAAGCAAGAAAGTGTGATGATGAAAAAATTATTCGAAGTATATGACAAAACAAAAGAGGCCAAAAACGAGGCGCCTAACTAAACTACGCGCCCAACCAATCCGCTCTATCCGTCCCATCCAATCCGAAATCGGTATCCATAAATAAAAATTATACAAATAAATAAATAAATAGGTTCATTACAAATGGGTTAGTTTGGTCGGCGGATAAGAATGCTCAAACCCAATACTAATCCGATCCGCCGTACTCTATTATAAAAATTGAATCAATTTTATCATTTATCTATTAGACATTAGTTCATTAGGATCTCTTCCATTGTGAAAGGTAAGAGTTAGTGTGACGCTTATGATTGTAAGTTTATGATATTGCGATCCATAAATCTCATATCTTTTCTCATTTGTAATTATAAATATTTAGTGAATAAAATAATATACTTTTGATTATAATTATTTTATATTTTATGCATTCAATTTTTTTAATATATGTTATTTAATTATATGCCGGTAAATGACAGTTGACACCTGCTCAACCAATCATACCCGCTAGTTAGTACTCGTCAAAAATTTAACAAACCCACCGATTATTGAGGTTGGTGGGTTAGTTTAAAGGTGAATCGCATGTACTAACAATAAACCAAAAAAATACAATCACAAGTTGTATAGGTCGTTAGTCCACCCGACACATGGTGAAGTCTTAGCAATAAAATAAAAAGTGGCACATGAAGCAGTAAATGCAGTAATCAATGAGATGCAACCAACCTCTTTCGAAAATTGAATATCTATTATCAATGTTTATGATTCAAATAATATTCAAACGAATATTGTAAATTTATAAAAGACAAAAAATTATCACCCCACCTCAATGTTTATGATTTATATGTTTTTTTTTTAAGAAAAACGAAGATTGAATTCATTTATGAAAGTTTAAAAGAAAAAACGAATATTGTAAATTTATTGCCCATGGACTACAGGTTTACATAGTCAAATACATTAAACTAAGTCACCCATTAATGACGGATCAGTTAATGATTTAACCTTTCACCCGATCCCACCCGAACCATGCACACCCCTACCAACTATCATTTTACTATAACTTTTATTATAGCTAATAAATTAGAGACATTATAGTGGCCTCACTAAAATTAAGTTATAATTTAGCTAAATATTACCTTTTATAAATTATAACTAACTTAATTTTACAACATAAAATAATAAGCTCTTCAAACTTTCACTATTTTAATTAAAATATTAATTTATTTAAAATTTGATTGAGAGAGAAAAAAGAAAAATATTATTGCCTGTTCCAAATATTATTAAGAGAGAGGAGAGAGAAATACTATTTTATTTTTAAAAAAAATAGCAAACACATAATAGCTCGATAGATTTGACGCACGAAATAAGGCTTTTCAAATTTATAACTATTTTATTAAAGCCGATGTGAAAGATTTTTATTTCTTTTTAGGCAATATTTAACTAAATTTAAGATTTATTGAATCGGATGAGAATGCTCTTACTAAAATATATACTTTAGTGAATATATTAAAATTTTCTAAAATTGACTTCTAAAAATTAAAATGACAAGTCAGACCTCACAATAATGAATATATTAATCAAGTTAATATAACATTAATTAAAACCACGACAAAAAAGAGGGGTACATCATAGTAAGTTTAAAATCATAATAAGTTTGCAATAAATCATCCGATTATCAAAAACCAAAATACCTCCTCTCAACGCCCCAGTAACATAACAAAATGGGCCGATCAAATGCAAGGCTTTATTGAATTTGATCAATAAAGAAATTATTGATCAAATAATTTCTATCCACCACCACCCAACGCCCCAGAAACGTCTATCCACCGCCACCACTTCCAAAATAAATTGGAGAAATTGGTCAAGAAATTATTGGAGGAAGAAGAATATCAATATACTATACGACCCTCCACATTCAACTCTACCCAGACTGGAAAAGCTCTAGGGGGAGAGGAGGAACAGAGACGTGGGTATGACAGAGGGAGCCAGTGCTGTGATGTTGAACAGCAGGAATGTCTGAATTTAATCAAATTAACTTTAATATACATTCAAACTAATCTGAAAATCGAAATTATATACAAGACTGATTTTATTCGAATTAATTCAAGCTTGAGTTTACAGTTGCCAAAGAACAGGGCTGTCCACGATGCATACTCTCAAGATTAAACGGGTCAGCATCAGTCGGGATTCATGCCAATTAATTCTGCATTCACAAGTCCTCTCTCTGCTTGCGCTAACATTAGAAATGTTGAGATGGGAAGACAAATACACATTCTGACCACAAAAATGAGATGCCAATTTAATTCCTATGTGGAGAATGAGTTGATCTCAATGTATAGAGACTGTACAACCATGGAAAGTGTTGCATGTGATTTTAGTACGATGACAACAAAGGGAAGCATGTTGTGGAGCAGCAAGAATATCGTGCTGGACAATACCTGGACTGATGTTGAAAGAATGGCTGTACGGGATGTTGTCTTGGACTGCAACTATTTCTGCTTATCAGAAAGCTGGAAAGGGAGATATTGCCTCGGAATTATTTCTGAAGATGTTGGCTGGAGGTATCAGACCTAATCAGTGAACTCTTACTAGCCTTAATAGTGCTTGTAGGCAGATTGGTGTGGTCGGGCTCGGGGAACAAATCCATTGTCTGATATTTAAATTAGGGTTTGATTTGTGCCTATCTGTTAGTAATGTTCTTACGACAATGTATTACAACTGTGGGTGTCTAGAAGGCCTTTCTGTGTTTGAGGAGATGCCCCAGCGAGACGTGGTCTCATGGAATGTGGTTTTGGATGGCTGTGCGCATAATGGACTATATGAAAAGGTCATCTAACTTGTTGAGCAAATGGAAAAAGAAGAGGTTTTGACAAATGAAATCAGTTTTGTAGAGATATTATATGGATTAGTTGATAAAGGGTGGGCCTATTTCAATTCCATGAATCAAAATTATGGGATCTCACTACACGATCAGTCTATCACTACACTTGTATGGTCGATCTTATTGGGATGACTGGACAAGTTTCTGAAGCTGGAACTCTCATTGAAAACATGCCTAAAGAGCCGGATCGTATAATTTTGGAGACACTTCTTGGTGCTTGTAGGATGCACTGTATACGATCCAATACAAGTTTCTGGGACTTATATCTTATCGTCCAATATGTATGTATCCCAAGGCATGTGGAACAAGGTTCGAGATATACATGAGTTGATGAAAGATAGGGGAGTGACCAAAGAACCCGGAGTGAGCTGGATTTATAATAGGAACGAGTTACACAGTTTCCTGATGGGAGATAGGACACATGACCGGATCGAAGAAATCCACTCAACATTGAATGGCCTATATGCATGCTTTGGAGACACAGGTTCTGTGCTGGATATTTTATGACACGTATGAGTGGTGTGACCTAATTAATGGTATTTGATCTGCATTCACTAATCACTATGACCATACTATAATGGTACATTTTTGAGAAATAAGCATATAGACTTTGATTGCAGTAGGTTGAATGTGTGCAATTTTTATGCAACTTTCCTTCAAGCCCTAAACAGAAACAATGCCATGCCCTGACGACAAAGAGAAGATTTCGATATTCACCAGCTCCAGCTTTAATTACAGTAGCACCAAATTTAGGGACATACCTGGAGCACTAGGCAAAGTCAGCCCAAGCTGTTCCAGATCAAGTTCAAGTTTGGTAACTTAACCCCTCTATGTAGATACACATTCCCCTTTGTTATAATCTGATTGTTTTTGTTTCTTTTTTCTTGTTCACCTACTCTCTTTTTTTTTCGTAGTTTCTAAAAAAGAAATCTTTTTATTTCTGTTCCCTTAACATTTCATCTGCATATATACCTGCACGGTCAGAGTTCAATTTGCATAGGATTCCAGAGCACACGTTGCTTTGTGAGGGTTGACCTGCATAACTCCACTCTGGTTTGGTAGACAATTGTTGGGCCAACAGCTGTTATACTGTAAAATGCTGGAAACAAACCATCATCATCGTTTTTATGTAGCAGCATCGCTGTTGCCCAACAATCACCTCACTATTATTGGAGTTGTAGATAGCATAGCCACTCCATCCTCATCATCTAGTAACATAGCTGCACTAGGGTTCATTGAAATCATACATATACTATCCGTGAACTCTGCAAATTAAGAGAGCCCAAAATGATTGCAGTTCATCATATACTGAGAATCTAAGAATGACTTGATATAATGTTAGGCACCTCAGAATCTAAGAATGACTTGCACCATAAAATACATCTTCATTTACATTATCAAATCATGTCATCTCTAGAACAAATAAAACAGTCATGGAGATGAATACTTAGAAGCCAACAGGGGGAACCTGAATTTAACAATATATTATGGAAGGTTGCTGATTTGGAAATACATTTCTTTCCATCTTCTGTAAGGATGATTATAATCATGTCAATCAGGATTTGCAGTGCCTATGGTGAACTCATGCCTGTAAAGGAACTTGCGGACTGTGTTGCTAGTTACGTGCACCTTTGCATGCTATACAGGAGGCTGAGGTATGGGATACTAAATGCATTACTCCTGTCTTGTGTCCTGTGGTAAATTGAACAGGAAAGGTTACATGGCCTCTTTCGAAGTCCAAAATTTAAGAAAATGAATATTCAGATCTAAAGCCTTTGGCTTTACGGTTAATGATTGTACAAGATATTGGTTCCTTTTGCAGACGTTTTGGATGTGTAATTCTTGGAGGTTATGACAGAGATGGACCTCGATTATGCATGGTTGAGCCTTCTGGCATTTCATACGCAAGCTCCTAATTTACAGCTAGAAGAAGACCCTGCTTTTCTCAGAGAATCAATACAGTGATTTGTGAAAAACTGCTTTGGTAATGTTCAGACCTGTTGTCCATAACATATTCCTGGAAAATAGATCTCCACTCCTTAGCTAGGCACGGATACCACATCAATATTGATCTGTTTATCCCCATTTTATGAAAATATTTGTTCCCCGCTTGGATATGCACTTTTGTCAAATGACAACCACTGCCAAGGTTTTGAAAAACAGTGGACGGTGCTAGATGGTTGGGTCAAGCATCTATTGATTAGTCAATGTAGATAGCATGTAATTGATTTGGATAATTTATGTACTTTTTATAAATATTTACAAAGAACATTAGAAAATACTAATAATAAATACAAAAGGTATATGTTTTTAAAAAGTAAACCATGAGTCCCGGACAAGTCTAGTCTAGCACAAAAATAGTTAACAAATTGATAATCACCACACACAACCAAAGTGAAAATATTTCAAGCATAAATAAGGAAATGCACAAAATACAATTGTAAATATTTCAAGCACAAAATAGTTTCCTAGCACCGGTGAAGTCTCGATTCAATTACCAAGATTTGTTTTATATCGGTGGCCATTTGTTTGCAGTTCAACACCAAATATTAATGTGAAGTAGGGGAAGGGAAATTTAGGCGGCAGATCAACACCAAATATTACCATGGGTAACGATAAGCTCATGATACGGAAAATAAATTCATGACGTGTTGAATCATCATTTTCCAACAATACAAACCTTCAGAGGGAGAGAGCACGCAACCACGCGGCGAACGTAGACAGCAGTACGAACGTCTTCTCAAAACAAAAACAAAAACAAAAACAAAAACAAAACAAAAAATGTATCACCCAGCGGCCAGCTCACAGCATCGTCCTAATAACCGTATAAAAGAAAATAAAAATATGTAGGAGTAGGGTTCCGTATTTTACATTATATATATATACGGATTTTTGGAAATGCAATGCAGCTGAGAAGTGAGAACTGAGAAGAGTGAGTGAAAAAAAAGCAGTCATGCTGCGGTTCTTCTCCCGCTTCCCAGGCCGCCGGCTTTTCAGGTCGTCGCCGACGGATCCACCGCCGACGGAACCACCGCACCGACGGATCCACCGCCGACGGAACCACCGCCGACGCTGAAGGTGGAGCATTGGGATGAGATCCGGAAAGACATTTTGAATAAACGGGTGAATGAGGCGTATGATGCTGAGAAGAAGGAGAGGATAGATGCGAGGCTAAAGGAGCAGGCGGATGCCGCGGCAAAGGAGCGGGCGGATGCTTTGTTGACGGAGCGGCAGGACGCGCAGATGCAGGAGCGGTTGAATGAGGCGTATGATGCTGAGAAGAAGGAGAGGATAGATGCGAGGCTAAAGGAGGAGGCGGATGCCGCGGCAAAGGAGCGGTCGGATGCTTTGTTGACGGAGCAGCAGGACGCGCTGATGCAGGAGCAGTTGGATGCCGCTGCGGAGGAGGAGGAGGAGGAGGCTCTTCTGGCTCTGGCTCGGCTCCCCACTCCGACTCCGACGGCCCCCCACAGTAATCTAATCTATGTCTATATTTACTACCTAGGTTGCTTGTCTATATTTTATAGTATCGCTATTTTATATTTTACTAAAGATATCGTTTTTACTACCGTTGAGGTTTACTTGCGGGTTTACGCAAGCTACTGGTTAGGTTTATTTATATTTTACTAAAGATATGTTTTTTACTACCGTTGAGGTTTACTTGCTGGTTTACGCAAGCTACTGGTTAGGTTTATTTGCTGGATCTGTTTACAAAAAGACACCACTGTAACAGGTTTATTTGCACTATCTACTGTTTGGATCTATTTGCTGGACCGGTTTAGGTTTATTTTTCAGATTTGTGTTGTTGTTGTTGTTTTCTTTCTCCACTAAGGAAGCTTTCAGCGTTGGTCCCCCCCGGCATGGGGTCGTTACGACCCAGATTGCGGCGGAAGAAGAAAAAAAAACCCAAATCTGCGCTCACCGGAAAGCGCGCTCCGGCGGAAACCACTCTATCCCTCCTCACCCCATCTGACCCCACAACTCTAAACACGCACAAATAAAAAAAGAAAAAAAAACCCACCCTCACAGCACACAGCGACAAATTGATTCACACGCTGTCCCGGGATTGGGCGCGTCCCGGATTGGGTGGATGGCACGCGCGTCCGGGAATTGGCTGTTCCTAAAAATCCAAGCTTTTATGCGTTTGCCTCGTGTCAATGGGCTGCACACATTAGAGCCTCCCCGCGCGGGTTCCCATGGGCTGGGCTGGGCTTGGAATAAAAGTTAAATTCATTCGTTTTATGAAAATGAAAGTAATTTTTTTACATTAAAAAAGTGAAAGCTTTACGATTTATGGATTCCATCAAATAATCTAGAAACTTCTCTCTTCTCCCTCTCTCTCTCTCTCTCTCTCTCGATCGAAAAAGGGTGAGCATGTCTTTGCAAAATATTATCACCGGAACTGATTTCATTTTCAGGTATTTAATTCATCCAGTATGCTCAGCCAGCATTAGTTAATTTGTTAATCATGATGAATAAGTTAATCGATGATACTAACAAGAGGCCAAAGAGCTGTTCAGCCTCAAAGAGCACAAACACGTTCATCATCAAGTCCGTAGTAATAACTGATGTCACATCACAGTATCATTAAACTAACAACACATAACCACTACCATAACTTAAAAATTTTAACGGTGCAAATTCTAAGACGCACAGAAATTAAGTAAATAAATCACCTTTTATCATCACACAAACACTAAATTGTTCTAAGGCTATGTTAGGAACCACCAAAAGCATAGTGAAATCACTTACATAATTATTCTGAAAATATATTATTAAAATTCTTATTCTGCTTAAATAAATTTCATTTCCCCTCCGCGTTTCCAAGAAAGTATCAATATCCCAAATAAATATACTTAAAATCAAGATGCCATATCTCAAACTTAGATCTCAAATCCAAGTCCCCAACCGATGAGTGTGTATTTGTCTTCCCATCTCAACATTTCAAATGTTAGCACACCCAGAGAGAGAGAGAGAGAGAGAGAGAGAGAGAGAGAGAGAGTAGTGAATCCAGAATTACTTGCCATGAATCCCAGCCGATGGATCTCAGAAAGGAATTTCCTTTGCCCATTTTGCACTTAACCCGAGATCAGGCATTTTCTGAAGTATTGCTTTTGCTTCTTCAAGCATTCCATTGCAGACATAACCTTGAACCATAACATTCCAGGTCACCTCCGTTGGGTTTGTAACACTGTCAAACAAAAGCCTAGCTTCATGAATTCTCCCATTCCGAGCATAGGCACCGATCATAGCTGTCTGGACAAGGACGCTTGGTTGGGGAATTCTCTCATATAACTCAATTGAGTCGTCCAATCTCCCGTGCTCTGAAAATGCCGTGATCATACATGTCCAAGAAGGGCCGTCCCTCTCAGGCATTGTTTCGAAAAATCTCAATGCCAGATCCAAACGGCCATTTCCTGTGTAGCCCATCAATATAAACGTCCCCACCAATGCATCTCCTTCATAACCCATTTTAACCCCAGTTGTCCTCAGACTTTCCAACAAGACCAACATATCCATACTCTTGACAGCTGATAATCCTAGAGCAAATGTCAAAACGTCTGGCCTCACCCCATTTCTATTCATGACCAGGAAAATACTCCAGGCGTCATGGTACTGGCAGACTTTAACGTACCCATAAATCATCAACCTATAAGAGCCTATATCCTTCTCCTGCATCATAGAAAAAAGCTCCCCAGCTTCCCTCATTCTACCATTCTGACAATAGCCATAAATAATCGTGTTCCAGGAGGCCAGATTTCGGACGGGAATTTCATCGAACAACTTCCGTGCACGGACCATGTCGCCGTTTTTCACATACCCATTAACCATTAAATTCCAGGAAACCACATTACGCTCCGGCATGGATTCGAACAAGGCCTGAGCATCCTCAATCCGCCCGTGGTTCGCGTACCCGCCTAGCAAAGCGGTCGAGGCCCCAACACTTTTGCCGCTGAACTGATCGAACAGAGACTGGGCCTCGCGCAGGCGTCCGCTCTTGCCGTAGCAGTTGATCATGGAGCTCCAGGAGAAGGCGTCTCTGCGGGGCATTTCGTCGAACGCCTGGCGGGCATCTTCCACGCGGCCGAGTCGGCTGAGTTCTTTAATTTTCTGGTTGCAGAGAGAGAGCGGAGTGCGTTGGGTTTGAGTAATGGGGAGAGCGAGGGTGGAGAGAGGACGGGGGTGGCGAATGAGACAGCGAGCCATCGGAGGAGTCCAGAACCACAATCAAAAGGGAGGGAGAGAGAGAGAGCGCGCTTCAACGTTTGGTTCCTATGGCCCCAAATTGACAAAATTATAGGGAACAAAACCGAGCTTTGTATTTTAAATTTTTAATTGTTTTTTTGAACATTTTTCATTTTGCCCTACTTTTTAAAAAATAAAAAATTTACATGCATTTGTTTAAAACAAATTAAATATTAAAAGCTTATTGAATCATTACGTTTTTTTCCTTCGAAAAGATATAAGTAATATGTTAGCGAGAAAAAAACTAAAAGAGAAATTTCAAGAAAAAAGCATCAAAAATCTACACATCGTAAACGGTAAATTAAAATATGCTCATTTGGAAACACTAAATTATTACCATGGTTACAAAAATGAATGATGAAGAGAAAAGTTATTTTTGTCATCAAAGAAAACTAAAATATTGAATCATAGGAAGTTACATTCTAGCTTGTCACTAATGAACAATTCATTCGGTTTGGTCTTTGAATACGAAAGTTTTAAAACTCAATATTTTGGATTATTATCACGCACCACCTTGTGACTAGGCTAAAAACAATGAAATTTTTGAAGGAAGAAGGAAAAGAATAAGTTTCTATTTCATTTTTCATTTAATTAGTATATAAAATATAAGTTACAATCACTCCTTAAGTATTGTTCAATTTCAAATCAAATTGGTTAGCCTATTAAATTAATGCATCCTAATTTAAAGCATTAAAGTTTAGACCTAAATTTATATTTTATATGTTTTACAAAAATATATTTGATTTCAAAACTAGTTTTGTAGAAATTATATATATATTATTTAATAATTTTCTAAATATTATCAAAAATATATTTCTATTCCTTAATTAAAAAAACACATTAACACATAAAACCTCAACTGTTTTATTCCAAATAACATCTCACTCAACCATTTTGTTATACACCTTACATCTCATAAAATTTCAATGATCGCATTAAGTCAAAGTCTAATTATTTGGGTTGCTTAATTTGAAAACACAATAATTATCTAGAATCACATCAAGCATTTCATGAAACCGTCCCCATCCCCGGTACAAATTTCCGGCCCCATCCCCGCCCCGCCGGGTTACGGGGCGGGACGAGGCCTGCCCCTATTCCATCATATGTTTGATTACTCGTGACCCACCCCGCCTCGCATGCACCTGGAAAATAATCTACAAAATATATATGTTGTTGGTGGGAATTAAACCTGGAAGCTCTTATCTAACTAAAGTGCATGTCAACCACTAGGCCAACTACATTTTTGCAATATATGCTAATATAATTAATATATGTACTTACAATATAACGTATAAATAAATAACAATAACAATAATACTAATAATAATAATAATTATTATTATTATTAATGATAATAATAATATTATTATGATTACTAATATTAATAAAGAGTGCATCAATGATAATTAATAAACAATATAACATATAAATAAATAACAATAACAATAATACTAATTATTATTATTATTATTATTAATGATAATGATAATAATAATAATAATAATAATAATAATAATAATAATAATAATAATAAAGAGTGCATTATTTATTTTAAAAGTAATAGTAATTACAATTATGTATATTTATATTATGATAAAAAGTAAATATACTATGATTATTTAAATATAAAATATAAGTTAATTAGATTCAAATTTAGTTTTAAATTTATTAATAAGTTGATTTTATGATTTATGATTAAGTAATTAAATCAAATATTATTTAATTCAAAATGTATTAATATTTAAACTAATAATATCATTTACATGGTTTATTACTTTTAATTCAAATATGAAATAATTTATCGGTAATCATATTGATTTAATTTAAATTTATTAATATATTAATTTAAAACTAAATGATCTAATAAAGTATTATTTGATCAATAAATGTATTAATATTTGAAATAGCTTTTCAATGGACATTTATTATATTCAAATTTAGCTTTGAAATTATTAATAAGTTAATTTAAGACTAAATAATCTAATCAAATATTATTTGATTGAATAATTATAATATTACTCATGTTGTACGTAATATATTAATCCATACTAATATACTATATAATTATATCACTTATTTGTATTTTATATGCTTGTATTTTATATTAAAACATTATTACTACTTTTGAATGTTATTTTTATTAAAATATAAGTATATCTACTTTGTAAGTGATATCATTTTTAAAATAAAAAATTTACTTTTTATTATTATTATTATTATCACTACTACTACTATTATTGCTACTAATATTATTTATATGTTAGATTTTAAGTATATACACTAATTATGTAAACATAGTAAATAATAATTATTTATGATATATATAATAATTATCAACAAACTTTCTGACAATAGTTATTAAACTCCAGATACTCAATAATTATCATATTACTTATGTTTTATATATATATATATATATATATGTATATAGTTATATAGTTATCCCTATATATATGCACGTATAAATTCTAATCAATAAGTAATAACTTGAGTAGCAAGTAGTGATAACTTAAGTAATATAATCATCATTAATAATAAGTGATCATATGAGTGGTAATAACCTAACTAATATAATTATATATAATATATCACAGTTATCATATTACTTATGTTATAAGCAATACATTAGTCCGACAAGTCATGTTTCTTCAACTTATTTATCTTAATATAATTAAAACGATCAATAATATAATTATTTTTGTATACGATTAATTATTAAGTGTGAGTGTATATATATGTATTCTTTGATATGATAAGTATATACATGTAATCTTATAATTATAACCAATGTTATTAGTTAGTTATAAGATACTAACTATTTTCATATACTAAAAAATACATCGTGAGAGTGAGTTTTGACCATTGATAGTATATATTTCATATTTGAGTTAAAAGTAATAAATCATATAACTAATATCACTAGTTAAAATATTAATGAATTTATCGATCAAATAATACTTTATTATATCATTTAGTCTTAAATTAACATATTAATAAATTTAAAATTAATATTAAATCAAATTAATGAGTACCGACAAATTATTTCATGTGTGATATGAGTAATGCATGAAGAGAGTGAGTTTTGAGTTTTTTTGACATTTGATAGTATATATTTCATATTTGAAATAAAAGTAATAAACCATGTAAATGATATTATTAGTTTAAATATTAATACATTTTGAATAAAATAATATTTGATTGGATTACTTAATCCTAAATCATAAAATCAACTTATTAATAAATTCAAAACTAAATTTGAATATAATTGATTTGTATTTATATTTAAATAATCATAGTACATTTACTTTTTATCATAATATAAATATACATAATTGTAACTACTATTATTTTTAAAATAAATGATGTACTCTTATTAATATTAGTATTAATATTATTATTATCAATAATAATAATAATAATAATAATTATTATTATTATTGTTATTTAGTTATATGTTATATTATAAGTACATATGTTAATTATATTAGCACATATTACAAAAACGTAGCTAGCCCAATGGTTGACAGGCATTCTAATTAGAGAAGAGGTTTAGGGTTCAATTCCCACAGGCAGCATATATATTTTGCAGATTATTTTCCAGGCGCACGCGAGGCGGTGCGGCGACTAATAAACGGGTCAGGGACGGGGAATGTTCACGGGGCGGCGGAGCAAAAAAATTTTGCCCCGTCCCCGCCCTGTGACCCGACAAAGTAAAAAAAAACCCGCCCCATTCGGGGCGGCGCGGGGCAGGTCCCGGGGACGAGGCAAATTGTCATCCCTAGACATTGATGTATGTATGATTTCAATGAACGCCTAATGCATGCAACTATATTACTAGATGACGAGGATGGAATAGAAATGCTACTGAAACTCCTATAACGATATGACAATTGTTGCCCAACTGCAATGATGATCGTTTGTTGCAATGCTAGCACGGAAAAAACTTCTACTATTTCTCTCCCTTTAAAGCAACAAGCCTCATGATTCTTAATGTCGAGCCATTTTTATTGATATGAAAAGAGTAGAGAATTATCATAACGATGTATAACTGATGGGTGAGGATCCCTTGCTGTAGATTTTCTAGAATTTTCCTACGGTATGAAAAAACATTGACATTTAAAGGTATTAGTAATTAAAAATTGCTACAACCAGCCCCCCCTCTCTCTCCCTCGTCTCTATCTCTCCGACTACTGCACACCCCCTATCTTTCTCCTCTCTCCATCTATGTTGAGATTGCCATATGTTGAGCCTCTAAAGCCGAGCTTCGAACTAGATCTTTAACTGATTATCAAAGACTAATTGTCTCTTTTTTGTGTCCCATATTTTCCCTTTTTTCCAACCGGACATGTTTAAATAAGTACCAACTCGGCTAAAATTAAGATTTTATTTTGTTTCTCCAAAACAAGTCCTTTAAAAATATTAACTTACTTTTCAGCGTCTTAAAAAAATTCAAAAAAGCCTTTTACAGTTACAATTTATTTCAAAAAGCCTTTTCTTATATTTTACAAAATAAAAAAAATCCAATTTATGAAACTATTATTTTCAAAAAAAAAAAATCAATTGAAATTCATTTCCTACAATAAAACAAAGATAATTTGCCTATACGACCATGCATTTGAGAAGTTTTGGATTTAGTTTAAACGTCAACATAGGACTTTGGATTAATTTAATTTTGGATCTCCTTTGAACCTCTAGATAACTTAGGGATAATTTTGAACTTTTTAAAAAAGAAAAGAAATGAAGCGAAAAAGCATTAGGATCTCCCTTTAGAGACTTAGGGTAAATTAAACTTAATTTTCAACTTTAACAAACAATTTAGATAAATAAAAAGTTGACTTTTTAGCTATAGAAAAATTCAACATCACCTTTAGACTAGTTAAATTTAAGCAACGGTTAAAGCAAGTTAGAAACCTCCAAACTCTTAACATAGGTACCGAAAGGGTGTCGTAGGAGTGTTAATCATTCCACACGTGTAACAAACTCAAAAGCCCATCTCTAGTAGCATAGATTAAATTTCTTTTACGTGACCAATCGCACCCAAAAAAAGATTAGTGACGACTCTGTTTTTTTCATCACCATTTGGATAAAGGTTTAAGGGAATCGCACCCAAAAAGCGGTTTTTCTCACGGCCGGAAAGAATCCGGTGATAACTTGATGCATTCGGTTTGGTCTTCCAATATGAAAGTTTTAAAACTCAATATTTTGGATTATTACCACGCACTAGACCTTATGACTAGGTTTAAAACAATAAAATTTTTGAAGAGAGAAGGAAAAGAATAAGTTTCTATTTCATTTTTCATTTAATTAGTACATAAAATATAAGTTACAATCACTCCTTAAGTATATGTTCAATTTCATATCAAACTGGTTAGCCTATTAAATTAATGCATCCTAATTTAAAACATTAAAGTTTATGACCTACATTTATATTTTATATGTTTTACGTAAATATGTTTCATTTCAAAACTAGTTTTTTAGAATATATATATATTATTTAATAATTTTCTAAATATTAAAAATATATATATTTTTATTCCTTAATTAAAAAAACACATTAACACATAAAACCTCAAGTGTTTTATTTCAAATAACATCTCACTCAACCATTTTGTTGAACACCTTACATCTCATAAAATTTCAATCATCGCATTAAGCCAAAGTCTAATTATTTGGGTTGCTTAATTTGAAAACACAATAGCTATCTAGAATCACATCAAACATTTCCTAAAACCTAAGTTTCATAAGACATTAATGTATATATGATTTCAATGAATGCCTAGTGCATGCAGCTATATTACTAGATGACGAGGATGGAGTAGATATTCTACTGAAACTCTTATAACGGTATGATGATTGTTGCCCAACCGCAATGATGCTACATAAAAATGATGATGATCGTTTGTTGCAATGCTGGCACGGAAAAAGACTTCTACTGTTTCCCTCCCTCTAAAGCAACAAGCCTCATGATCCTCAATGTCAAGCCATTTTTATTGATATAAAAAGAGTAGAGAATTATGATAACGATGTATAACTGATGGGTGAGGATCCTCTGCTGTAGATTTTCTAGTTGTTTTCTTACATTATGCAAAAATGTTACATTTAAATGTATTAGTAATTAAAAATTGCTACAACTAGTCCCCTCTCTCTCAATCTTGTCCATCTCTCCGCCCGCTGCACACCCCTCATATTTCTCCTCTCTCCATCTTTGTTGAGATTGACATATGTTGAGCCTCTAAAGCCGAGCTTCGAATTAGATCTTCAACAGATTATCAAAGACTAATTATCTCTCTTTTGTGTCTTATATGTTCCTTTCACCAACCGAGCATATTTAAATAAGTATCACCTTGGCTAAAATTAAGATTTTATTTGTTTCCCAAAACAAATCCTTCAAAAATATTAACATGCTTTTCAGCATCTTAAAAAAATTGAAAAAACAATTTTATAGTTACAATTTATTTAAAAAGCCTTTTCTTACATTTGATAAAATAAGAAAAAAAAAATCTAATTTATGAAACTATAATTTTCAAAAAAAAACTCAATTAAAATTCATTTCTCACAATAAAACAAAGATAATTTGCCTATACGACCATGCATTTAAGAAATTTTGGATTTAGTAATTGTCAATTTTAAATACTAATTATCGGTAGACAAGCAAGATAATACAATGTTTGAAAAGATTACATAATTTAATTAGAAAAGGCTTATTTAAGCTCTCTCCCTATAGATATAGTATATACATGTATATCTTCAGGCATTCTTCTTGTCCTAAGTCACCCTCTTTTAACACAGTGGCAGAAACACATCACCTAACGTATTTATTATTGTTTTTTAAATCACTCCGCCACTTACACAAACACAAGAAAATCATATACATTTTTAAAAAATAATGAGCTCCCACAAAAAGGCAACATTTGGGAAGAGTCTAAAATGAGAACCAACTAATAAAAATTGATCAAAAGCACATAAATAATGGGTACATCAATTCCAACTTATTATCTACGTTTAAGCTTAGATTCTCCCTCTACATAAGGTGTTTTAGATCTTCTTCATCCAATGAAAAACTGCCCAAAATCAAAGTTAAAAGGACATAAGCAAGTGAGTTCCTCATTGATTTCGTGGAGACTAGCCACATAAGGGTGCTTCGGTGCTTCCTCGAATAGTCACATCACAAGAAATAAAGCCCGCTAGCAAAAGAGAGAGGGGGAAAGGGGGTGTCCCTGATTGGATCATTATGCTAAGATATCATGAGAGAATGTCCTCACTCCTCAAGCCTACCTAATTGATTTTTTTAAAAGGGTTAAATTTTCGCCCAGGTTACTTGATATATAGTGTATACATCTTTATATTTCTTTTGACTTTTCTATGCTTCCCTCTTTTATTTCCCTGAATTTTCGGGCTGGTTTTGTTACCTTTTAATCAAGTTAGGAAAAGGAGAAAGGATTGTCATTGCTCCTCATGTTGCCAGGCATCTTTTGGGAGGTATAGTATGTAAGATAACAAAGGATGGGGAGGATATAATATACGCTGTTGATTTCAATCATTGCAAAGAACAGTAAGCCTGCCTTATGCTAGTGTGTTTAGTGATGTTAAGAGCAAATTGATATAGGGATTAAAAGGGAATCTTACATACACTTGTGTGGTTTGTGTCAGGCATTTGAATGGAACTACAGTTTTTTTTTTTGACCTGTTTTTCTAATAACAGATGCCTATAACGTTATGAAGAGCCAACCCCCAAGAAGATAAAGGGATCAAGAATTTTTAGGTATTTTTTTTTGTTGATTTCATCCAATATATGCATGCTACATAATTAAAATAGTTGCATACACCTATTCTTAGATTCACCTATCAATTCGTACTTGTCTGCCATGCATAAGCTAATATTGCACTTGTATATGTTGCTGCCCTACTTTGGTTTTGTAGATGTTATACTAAAAACTCTTAAACCATATGGGAATGTATTACTACCTGTTGATACGACTGGGGAAGTCTTGGAACTTAATTTAATGTTGGAACAGGTCATATAATATTTATCGATATGTTTTGGAACTTATTCTAAGTCAAGTCACCCTACAATCTTTTCGGTTTATTTTTTTCTTTAAATTGCATTACTAGGCACAACATAATTTGACTTATCACATTTTCTTTGTTACGCATATTGCATCAAGCAAAGTTGACTTTCCTTGAGTGAATGAACGATTCCATAGCCAAGTCTTTTGAGCACAACGTAATAATGCTTTTATTTTAAGGTAAGTGGCTTTCTTTCTCAATTTTTTCCCTCTCTTGACATTCTTTCCCCTAATTGTTGCACCATGGCTATCTATATTGAAACAAGGATGATTATAATCATGTCAATCACTTCTGAACATTTACCCAAAAAATTGTCATAAAAAAAAAAAAGAAATCACTCTAAAACTTAAAGTAGATATTCTTAAACACACGACACTTCTAATCAATAAGAGTGAACTCAAGGAGGTTCTTGAGGGTCCAAAGGTATGAAGTCTATTTGAATATTTATATATTAACCTTTTTAATCTATTTAATTTATTTGATGACATGGGTGCATCTATGGCAAGCTTAGAAGTGGGGTTTTCTCGTGATATATTTGGTTAATGGGCTAGTGATGTCAAGAAACTTGTGCTCTCTACAGACACAAGTCAGATTGGTTTCCTATGGGTTTGCATTCTACATATGTTGAAACTCTATTTTCAGTGATGTTAATCTTAAAGCTTATGGGAGAATCTGCATTTAAACCTAGATATCTTGGAATAGTTGTATCCATTACCTACTTGGTTTTGGCCTATTTTTACTAGTTGGTTCTTATTTTAGCTCTTTTTGCCAATGTTGTCTCTTTTTTTTTTTTTGTGGGAGTCTCATTATTTTTAAAATATATATATTATTTTCTTATGTTTGTGCAAGTGGCGAAGTGATTTGAAAAAGAAATCATCGATGAGTAAGTTGGGTGATATGTTTCTCCCATCGCGTAAGAAGAGTGACTTAGTGTTGGAGATATATATGTATCATTAACGACAACTTCTATATTCACTTAACTGGTATGTCTACATTCATTAACGACAACTTCTAATTGGCGTTGTAGATGTGGCAAGTTGTTAACATGGTGACAATTACATCGGGCAAAACATAATAAACGGCGCCTTAACCATTGCAAGAAAAAGGCCAATTGTGTTAATAACATTCGACCTTATGGTACCCAACTCAAAACATGTCGCATGCAGATACCTTACTTTTACGCCAAAAAGACTTGCATGGAATCCAGGAATGAAAATTTTTTGTACAACGAATTTGAATTAGCATGCTCTTACTCTGCGATATGCATTCAATTTTCAAGGGGCAGACACTTCCACGCAGGAAAAGAATGCAGGCATCGGTGGCGGCGGCAACATCAAAATAAAATTCTTTCCTTCATACTCGATGAATTGGTTGCCCACTAGAATGTCAAAATATTTAACAAAATCCTTCCCCTAACGCCCCCATTAGCAGTGTGGTGTCTAACGAATATTCTAAAGGAGAAGGAAAGTCTTCGGTGGAAAGGGGTGGAGAGAGCTGCTGCTGTTCTTGTTTGAGGTGTTTGCTTTAGCTGCAGAATGGGAGTGAAATTTGATTTAGATGCAAAATTCTCCATCCTATCTGTCTTCATTGCATCAAAACTGCTACCCAGAGGAGAACAGCTACCGACATTACCAGTGGGGGCCTGATTTACAATGGAAAGAGCATTATTATAACTGCACAAAAATACTGAGTCAACTCCAGATAAATTCTGTTCTGATGTTACTTTCACAATCCTACATGAAGTTGTAGGTCATTCATTACAGATCATGATTCCCTCTAGTAACCTAGCCCAGTCACCCTAGGTCCAGGACCAAGTATGGAAGGCTGAAATTGAAATATTTCCACCTATCACCCAAGGGAATCTTTTCCAGGTCATAGATTATTAAGGATGATGCACTTCAAATTAAAATGCCAGTTTTACAACTAACCTTCTATATGAAATATAATCTATCAACCTACATTGGAACAGACAGGAAAATGCATCGATCAAAAAACTACTGAACCGCCTCACAATACAAATTATTTGCTGATCCATGAGGTTCTATAGAACCTCGCTTGATTAGAAAAAGAGCCAGTATTGTATCTGCACAGCAAAAGAAAAGTAGAACTTCATATGTGAAAAAAGAATGGGAGAAAAAAACTATATATTAAGATTTAAGCATAGGGGCTGTTTTTATTTTCAAAACAGCTGAAAGGTCGGAATGCCTCAAAACATTCCGTTTATTTTGTGTTACAATCCCTTCAGCTACTCTCAGTCTCCTTACACTTCATTCAAGGGATGGTAGATTTCTGGAATCACAGCTCACTTTATCTTTGTGGACTGAATTCGGAGTAAAGACAATCAGGGCCTCAGTGGATTTACTGTGTAGCAGGGTGGTACAGTTGAAACCTGAAGTCATTAAAAGGCAGTTCTTGTACTCATTTTGCCACTCGCGTCTTCGGTATGGTGTCTGAACTGTTCCTGGTGTACTCTCTGGGTTAGCCAATTTACTCTGCCCTCTACTTGTTGAGAGTTGAGTCAATTGAAAACTTCTCACCTTGGCATTCAAGTGATAAATTTGTATTTATAGACATTCTTATTTCCAAATCTTTGCCCATTGGAACATGGTCCATCAAGAAAAACGCAGTGTTAAAACAGTAAAAAGAGCAATACAGAAATAAACTGTTTCGCATTCTCCTGCTGATACTTTTTGCTGCGGTAACAGGCAACTGTCACTCATCTTTCACTCCCGTTCATGCTAACATTAGCTAATTAATCCCATGGTGATATTGGTTGGTTGGGTGTTGTCAATTTCTACCAACCTTTTTGTCCGTGAACTCTGCAAATTAAGAGAGCCCAAAATGATTGCAGTTCATCATATACTGAGAATCTAAGAATGACTTGATATAATGTTAGGCACCTCAGAATCTAAGAATGACTTGCACCATAAAATACATCTTCATTTACATTATCAAATCATGTCATCTCTAGAACAAATAAAACAGTCATGGAGATGAATACTTAGAAGCCAACAGGGGGAACCTGAATTTAACAATATATTATGGAAGGTTGCTGATTTGGAAATACATTTCTTTCCATCTTCTGTAAGGATGATTATAATCATGTCAATCAGGATTTGCAGTGCCTATGGTGAACTCATGCCTGTAAAGGAACTTGCGGACTGTGTTGCTAGTTACGTGCACCTTTGCATGCTATACAGGAGGCTGAGGTATGGGATACTAAATGCATTACTCCTGTCTTGTGTCCTGTGGTAAATTGAACAGGAAAGGTTACATGGCCTCTTTCGAAGTCCAAAATTTAAGAAAATGAATATTCAGATCTAAAGCCTTTGGCTTTACGGTTAATGATTGTACAAGATATTGGTTCCTTTTGCAGACGTTTTGGATGTGTAATTCTTGGAGGTTATGACAGAGATGGACCTCGATTATGCATGGTTGAGCCTTCTGGCATTTCATACGCAAGCTCCTAATTTACAGCTAGAAGAAGCCCTGCTTTTCTCAGAGAATCAATACAGTGATTTGTGAAAAACTGCTTTGGTAATGTTCAGACCTGTTGTCCATAACATATTCCTGGAAAATAGATCTCCACTCCTTAGCTAGGCACGGATACCACATCAATATTGATCTGTTTATCCCCATTTTATGAAAATATTTGTTCCCCGCTTGGATATGCACTTTTGTCAAATGACAACCACTGCCAAGGTTTTGAAAAACAGTGGACGGTGCTAGATGGTTGGGTCAAGCATCTATTGATTAGTCAATGTAGATAGCATGTAATTGATTTGGATAATTTATGTACTTTTTATAAATATTTACAAAGAACATTAGAAAATACTAATAATAAATACAAAAGGTATATGTTTTTAAAAAGTAAACCATGAGTCCCGGACAAGTCTAGTCTAGCACAAAAATAGTTAACAAATTGATAATCACCACACACAACCAAAGTGAAAATATTTCAAGCATAAATAAGGAAATGCACAAAATACAATTGTAAATATTTCAAGCACAAAATAGTTTCCTAGCACCGGTGAAGTCTCGATTCAATTACCAAGATTTGTTTTATATCGGTGGCCATTTGTTTGCAGTTCAACACCAAATATTAATGTGAAGTAGGGGAAGGGAAATTTAGGCGGCAGATCAACACCAAATATTACCATGGGTAACGATAAGCTCATGATACGGAAAATAAATTCATGACGTGTTGAATCATCATTTTCCAACAATACAAACCTTCAGAGGGAGAGAGCACGCAACCACGCGGCGAACGTAGACAGCAGTACGAACGTCTTCTCAAAACAAAAACAAAAACAAAAACAAAACAAAACAAAAAATGTATCACCCAGCGGCCAGCTCACAGCATCGTCCTAATAACCGTATAAAAGAAAATAAAAATATGTAGGAGTAGGGTTCCGTATTTTACATTATATATATATACGGATTTTTGGAAATGCAATGCAGCTGAGAAGTGAGAACTGAGAAGAGTGAGTGAAAAAAAAGCAGTCATGCTGCGGTTCTTCTCCCGCTTCCCAGGCCGCCGGCTTTTCAGGTCGTCGCCGACGGATCCACCGCCGACGGAACCACCGCCGACGGATCCACCGCCGACGGAACCACCGCCGACGCTGAAGGTGGAGCATTGGGATGAGATCCGGAAAGACATTTTGAATAAACGGGTGAATGAGGCGTATGATGCTGAGAAGAAGGAGAGGATAGATGCGAGGCTAAAGGAGCAGGCGGATGCCGCGGCAAAGGAGCGGGCGGATGCTTTGTTGACGGAGCGGCAGGACGCGCAGATGCAGGAGCGGTTGAATGAGGCGTATGATGCTGAGAAGAAGGAGAGGATAGATGCGAGGCTAAAGGAGGAGGCGGATGCCGCGGCAAAGGAGCGGTCGGATGCTTTGTTGACGGAGCAGCAGGACGCGCTGATGCAGGAGCAGTTGGATGCCGCTGCGGAGGAGGAGGAGGAGGACTCTTCTGGCTCTGGCTCGGCTCCCCACTCCGACTCCGACGGCCCCCCACAGTAATCTAATCTATGTCTATATTTACTACCTAGGTTGCTTGTCTATATTTTATAGTATCGCTATTTTATATTTTACTAAAGATATCGTTTTTACTACCGTTGAGGTTTACTTGCGGGTTTACGCAAGCTACTGGTTAGGTTTATTTATATTTTACTAAAGATATGTTTTTTACTACCGTTGAGGTTTACTTGCTGGTTTACGCAAGCTACTGGTTAGGTTTATTTGCTGGATCTGTTTACAAAAAAGACACCACTGTAACAGGTTTATTTGCACTATCTACTGTTTGGATCTATTTGCTGGACCGGTTTAGGTTTATTTTTCAGATTTGTGTTGTTGTTGTTGTTTTCTTTCTCCACTAAGGAAGCTTTCAGCGTTGGTCCCCCCCGGCATGGGGTCGTTACGACCCAGATTGCGGCGGAAGAAGAAAAAAAAAACCCAAATCTGCGCTCACCGGAAAGCGCGCTCCGGCGGAAACCACTCTATCCCTCCTCACCCCATCTGACCCCACAACTCTAAACACGCACAAATAAAAAAAGAAAAAAAAACCCACCCTCACAGCACACAGCGACAAATTGATTCACACGCTGTCCCGGGATTGGGCGCGTCCCGGATTGGGTGGATGGCACGCGCGTCCGGGAATTGGCTGTTCCTAAAAATCCAAGCTTTTATGCGTTTGCCTCGTGTCAATGGGCTGCACACATTAGAGCCTCCCTGCGCGGGTTCCCATGGGCTGGGCTGGGCTTGGAATAAAAGTTAAATTCATTCGTTTTATGAAAATGAAAGTAATTTTTTTACATTAAAAAAGTGAAAGCTTTACGATTTATGGATTCCATCAAATAATCTAGAAACTTCTCTCTTCTCCCTCTCTCTCTCTCTCTCTCTCTCGATCGAAAAAGGGTGAGCATGTCTTTGCAAAATATTATCACCGGAACTGATTTCATTTTCAGGTATTTAATTCATCCAGTATGCTCAGCCAGCATTAGTTAATTTGTTAATCATGATGAATAAGTTAATTGATGATACTAACAAGAGGCCAAAGAGCTGTTCAGCCTCAAAGAGCACAAACACGTTCATCATCAAGTCCGTAGTAATAACTGATGTCACATCACAGTATCATTAAACTAACAACACATAACCACTACCATAACTTAAAAATTTTAACGGTGCAAATTCTAAGACGCACAGAAATTAAGTAAATAAATCACCTTTTATCATCACACAAACACTAAATTGTTCTAAGGCTATGTTAGGAACCACCAAAAGCATAGTGAAATCACTTACATAATTATTCTGAAAATATATTATTAAAATTCTTATTCTGCTTAAATAAATTTCATTTCCCCTCCGCGTTTCCAACAAAGTATCAATATCCCAAATAAATATACTTAAAATCAAGATGCCATATCTCAAACTCAGATCTCAAATCCAAGTCCCCAACCGATGAGTGTGTATTTGTCTTCCCATCTCAACATTTCAAATGTTAGCACACCCAGAGAGAGAGAGAGAGAGAGAGAGAGAGAGAGTAGGTGAATCCAGAATTACTTGCCATGAATCCCAGCCGATGGATCTCAGAAAGGAATTTCCTTTGCCCATTTTGCACTTAACCCGAGATCAGGCATTTTCTGAAGTATTGCTTTTGCTTCTTCAAGCATTCCATTGCAGACATAACCTTGAACCATAACATTCCAGGTCACCTCCGTTGGGTTTGTAACACTGTCAAACAAAAGCCTAGCTTCATGAATTCTCCCATTCCGAGCATAGGCACCGATCATAGCTGTCTGGACAAGGACGCTTGGTTGGGGAATTCTCTCATATAACTCAATTGAGTCGTCCAATCTCCCGTGCTCTGAAAATGCCGTGATCATACATGTCCAAGAAGGGCCGTCCCTCTCAGGCATTGTTTCGAAAAATCTCAATGCCAGATCCAAACGGCCATTTCCTGTGTAGCCCATCAATATAAACGTCCCCACCAATGCATCTCCTTCATAACCCATTTTAACCCCAGTTGTCCTCAGACTTTCCAACAAGACCAACATATCCATACTCTTGACAGCTGATAATCCTAGAGCAAATGTCAAAACGTCTGGCCTCACCCCATTTCTATTCATGACCAGGAAAATACTCCAGGCGTCATGGTACTGGCAGACTTTAACGTACCCATAAATCATCAACCTATAAGAGCCTATATCCTTCTCCTGCATCATAGAAAAAAGCTCCCCAGCTTCCCTCATTCTACCATTCTGACAATAGCCATAAATAATCGTGTTCCAGGAGGCCAGATTTCGGACGGGAATTTCATCGAACAACTTCCGTGCACGGACCATGTCGCCGTTTTTCACATACCCATTAACCATTAAATTCCAGGAAACCACATTACGCTCCGGCATGGATTCGAACAAGGCCTGAGCATCCTCAATCCGCCCGTGGTTCGCGTACCCGCCTAGCAAAGCGGTCGAGGCCCCAACACTTTTGCCGCTGAACTGATCGAACAGAGACTGGGCCTCGCGCAGGCGTCCGCTCTTGCCGTAGCAGTTGATCATGGAGCTCCAGGAGAAGGCGTCTCTGCGGGGCATTTCGTCGAACGCCTGGCGGGCATCTTCCACGCGGCCGAGTCGGCTGAGTTCTTTAATTTTCTGGTTGCAGAGAGAGAGCGGAGTGCGTTGGGTTTGAGTAATGGGGAGAGCGAGGGTGGAGAGAGGACGGGGGTGGCGAATGAGACAGCGAGCCATCGGAGGAGTCCAGAACCACAATCAAAAGGGAGGGAGAGAGAGAGAGCGCGCTTCAACGTTTGGTTCCTATGGCCCCAAATTGACAAAATTACAGGGAACAAAACCGAGCTTTGTATTTTAAAATTTTAATTGTTTTTTTTGAACATTTTTCATTTTGCACTACTTTTTTAAAAAATAAAAAATTTACATGCATTTGTTTAAAACAAATTAAATATTAAAAGCTTATCACGCATCTGGGAAAAAAATAACTAAACATTACGAAAAGATGCATTTGTTTTCCTTTTAAAAGATGTAAGAAATATATTAACAAAAAAATGAAAGAAAAATTTCAAGAAAAAAGCGCAAAAACCTACACATCCTAAACATTAAATTAAAATATACTTATTCGGAAACACTAAATTATTATTATGGTTACACAAATGAGCAAGTGAAAAAAGTTATTTTTGTCATGGAAGAATACTAAAATGTTAAATCTTGTGAATTACATTTTAACTTGTCACTAATGATTGATTCGGTTTGGTCTTTCAATTCAAAATTTTAAAAACTCAATATTTTGGATTATTATCACGACCTTATGTCTAAGTTAAAAACAATAAAACTTTTGAAGGAAGAAGGAGAAGAATTGATTTCTATTTCATTTTTCATTTACTTAATATATAAAACATAAGTTACAATCACTCCTTTATATGTTTAATTTCATATCAAACTGGTTAGCTTATTAAATTAATGCATCCTAATTTAAAGCATTAACTAAAATTATGTTTTTATATGTTTTACGTGAATATATTTCATTTCAAAAATAGTTTTTTAGAAACTATATATATTATTTAATAATTTATAAATATTAGAAAAAATACATTTATATTCCTAAAGTTATGGGGAGTCGAGATACAAAATATATAATTCACATTTAGAAACGGTTATCTAAAACTACAATTAATAGAGCCGGTCTCGAGATATAGGGGGATTCAATGTGATTATTAATTTGAGAGCACTTATGTAGATACAATAATATTTGTATTTATATATTATAATAATAATATAAAATTTAAAAACATGTATCATTGTCAAAATTATAAATTATTTTTTTATTCTTTGCTGCCGTCGAAGGGAGGTTAGGCCAAGATGAGATGAGGCCTAAAAGTCATAATTTTGATTTAATTTATGGGGGCGCAAGACTCGGGCCTCACTTGCCTGGCCTTAATATCAGCACTGACTATTAGTACCATTTAAGTTAAAATTAATGACATAAAAGCATCAAAAGCTCATTAAATTATCCTATAATCAAATTATACTACTTTTAAAAATCATATAATTCATTTACTACTATTATAGTTAGCAACATGTTTTTTACAAACAATATAGGATAGTAAATTATATTACTAATTAATTTTAATTATAATTATATATATGTAATATACATAATTAAAATTAAATTGTTTATATGTAATTATATATATTTAGCTACTATTAAAATTTATAATTTTATAATATATATTTATATATTAAATTTTTAAAAAAAATGAAAGGAGGGGCATGGGCCATGCCGGCCCCTTAAATATGTTTTTGTTAACATTTGTTCATGAATGTAATTATTATTGTTCTCAAATATTTTTTGTAAAATATATTAAAAAAAGTCAAAATGTGCTAATAACAATCTAACTTTTGGTATGGTACCCAACTCGAAACATGTATACCCTACCTTTCGTGTGGTAACCTATAGAAATGGGGTAGAAAAATTTTATGTGAAAAAGGATGGAAGAAAAGAGATGTCAATTTCTACCACCCTTTTGGTACTTATTTAATCTATTTCTTGTGTCATATCGCACATAAGTCTAATTGATATGTTTATTCGGCAGCTTTTAATTGATGTTGCTATTGTGGCGAGTTTTTATTTTTTATTTTTCTCCTTTATAAAGCCCAGTTAGCAACATGGCCAACAATTACATCGGCTAACACATAATAAAACAGCGCATTAACTATTGTAAAAAAAACAAAGAAGAAGAAGAAGAAAAAAGGTCAATTGTGCTAATAACATTCTAACTGTTGGTATGGTACCCAACTCAAAATATCCTAGGATTATTTAAAAAACAACAATATTAATAAATGAATAAGAAGCAACAAGGAAAAAAATATTAAAACCACCGTACAAATAAATAAATTAATTAAAAGAAAGGTGAGGAAGTAAAATAAATCGGGGGAAATATTAAAAGAGTCCAAACCGATTGCAGTTCATCATATATTGAGTGTCATGATATAATGTGTTAGGCACCTCAAAATCTAAGAACGATTTGCACCGTAAAATATATTTTCATTTACATTATCAAATCAAGTCATCTTTATCTTCAGAACAAAACATTCATGGAGATGAATAATTAGAGAGCGCACCCACGTGAAGCACCCACGCGAACGTAGACAAGAGAAGAAGTAAAAGCAAAGTAATCATACATACCTTACGCAATACGCACTTTCCACCAATGCACACCCACATGAACGTAGACAGGAACAAACCTTCTTTTCAAGGCAAAGTAAAGCAAAACAAAAAACAAAAAAATCGCCCTGCTCACGACATCGCCCTTATCCCTAACCGTACTTTTTACCTACAGACATACATATGAGTTTGGAAGTTTGGACATAGAGTGCAGTTGAGAAGAGAGGGGGGAAAAGACACAGTCCCCAGTCACCACTATGATGATTTATCGTCTTCCCCTCCCACAGCCAGCCGCCCTATTTTCCTTCGGACTCCTCTCCGACGAGCCGTTGGCAAACAAACCATCGATGGAACAGTTACGGCAGAAGCTGTATGAGTTTCTTTGGGACAACAAGCTATTTGGTACTGGGTGGAGTAACAGTGTGACCAAGATCTGTGGGAGAAGAGAAGAGAAGAGAAGAAGCAGGCGCGTGTAATAATTACGGGATCCACGGCAGGAGAAGATGGACGCCGGGTGAAGGAGAAGATGGAGGCCGGGTGAAGGAAGGAGAAGATATAAGTAGGCGTGTGCACTAATTATGGGATCTACTGTTTCGATTACCTACCTCTTAGCATTATTACCGTCTATATCTACTGGTACGGTTTACGTTTATTTGTATGTTTGCGGTACTGTTTAAGTTTAATTTTAGGTTTATAATATCTACTGTTTGGATCTGTATAGGTTTATTTTTGTTGTTGTTTTTTTCCTTTCCTTTCCCCACCCACCACCCAACCCAAGGCAGACTTCACCTGCAATCAGATCCACCTCTTCCGATCCCCAAAAATCCCAAAAAAAAAAAAAAAAAAAAAAAAACTTCCAGCACACAGCGACAAGCATTCCTGGATGACACGCGCGTCCGGGATTTGGCTGTTCCTAAAAATCCAAGCATTTATGCGCCTGCCTCGCACACATCAGGGGCTTCCCACGGTTTCTCCAATTCGCTCCGATGGGCCGGGCTTGGAATAAAAGTTAACTTCATTCATTTTTTTAAAAATTTAAAAAGTGAAAGTTTAGTCCCTGTTTGACAACTCCTCGTTTCTTTTTTTTAAAGTATTATTTTTTAAAAAAAAATTATAGTTTCAGAAATTTTTTACTATTCATAACATAGGTATTTATATTTTTAGAATTTATGGAAGTCATCAAATAATGAAGAAACTCCCAACTCCAACACATACTGGAAAAAGGATGAGCATGTCCTCGCAAAATATTATCACCGAACTATAACTCAGTTCATTTTTAGGTATTTAATTCATAAGTATGTTCAGCAGGCATTAGTTAATTTGTTAATCACAATAAATAATAAGAATTAGTATCTTCTGTGATTACTGAATGGTATATCAAAATTATATCATCTTGATATTTTTTACTTTAAAATTATGTTGTTTTGATATGCAATTTAAAAAAAATTTAAATTATATAATCTTGATGTATCACATCATACAGTAACGTAGAAGATCTGAACTTATAAGTTAATTGATGATAGAAACAAGAGACCAAAGTCAAGTCCCAATAAATTTTAATGACATATATGAACAAATATTATGAGACTTAACAGATATAGCTACAAGATAAGTCATTCAATTGAATCATTCTTTTACAAAGCATTTATCTTTCGCCTTTTGGTCATATAGTAATTTGGAGTTAACTAATCAATGCGTAATGTATGATTACAGCATATATTGTTGTATGACACAATTACAACTTACAAAAAACATTTCAAATTTTGATTGAATTAATTTAATAGAAATTGAATGGTTACAATATCGAACGAAAAAGGCAAACCGTCAAATCTATGGCACAATCTCAGCTGACTCCTATGGAGAACTACCTAAGCCTATGTTAGGAACCATCAAAAGCATAGAGGATAGGTACATTACTGGATGAGCATATAAATTTGAAGCTAAAATTGTTATAGTAGTAGCTCCAAAAATTTAATCCTTGAATATGCTACTTTCCTAACAATAGGATAAATTATATAAACCTCCCTTCAGTATACATCCGTGAGCAGATAGGCTCTCATGCTGTGGATTTAACCAATTAACCTACATTTGGCTTTGGACAGACCAAAGTGCAACCATGGTTGCAGTTAGATAAAGTATTAAATTGAAAGAAATTACTTATAATTATTCTGAAAATATATTATTAAAATTCTTATTATGGATAAATTAATTTCATTTCCCCTCCACGTTTCCAACAAAGAAACAATATCCCAAATAAATAGACTAAAAATCAAGATGCCATATCTCTAACTTAGATCTCAAATCCAAATCCCCCATCTCAACATTTCTAATGTTAGCACAAGCAGAGAGAGCACTAGCGAATCCAGAATTACTTGGCATGAATCCCAGCCGATGGATCCCAAAACAGAATTTCCTTTGCCCATTTTGCACTTAACCCGGGATCAGGCATTTTCTGAAGTATTCCTTTTGCTTCTGCAGGCATTCCATTGCAGACATAACCTTGAACCATAACATACCAGGTCAGCTCAGTTGGGTTTGTAATACTGTCAAACAAAAGCCTAGCTTCATGAATTCTCCCATTCCGAGCATAGGCACCGATCATAGCTGTCTGGACAAGGACGCTTGGTTGGGGAATTCTCTCATATAACTCAATTGAGTCGTCCAATCTCCCGTGCTGTGAAAATGCCGTGATCATACATGTCCAAGAGCGGTCGTTCCTCTCAGGCATTGTTTCGAAAAATCTCAATGCCAGATCCAAACGGCCATTTCCTTTGTAGCCCATCAATATAAACGTCCCCACCACTGCATCTCCTTCATAACCCATTTTAACCCCAGTTGTCCTTAGACTTTCCAACAACACCAACATATCCAAACTCTTGACGGCTAATAATCCTCCAGAAAATGTCACAAGGTCTGGCCTCACCCCATTTCTATTCATGATCAGGAAAATATTCCAGGCGTCATGGTACTGGCAGACTTTAACGTACCCAGAAATCATCCACCCATAAGAGCATATATCCTTCTCCTGCATCATATAAAAAAGCTCCCCAGCTTCCCTCATTCTACCATTCTGACTATAGCCATTAATAATCGTGTTCCAGGAGGCCAGATTTCGGCCCGGAATTTCATCGAATAACTTCCGCGCACGGACCATGTCGCCATTTTTCGCATACCCACTAACCATTAAGTTCCAGGAAACCACACTACGCTTCGGCATGGATTCAAACAAGGCCTGAGCATCCTCAATCCGCCCGTGGTTCGCGTACCCAGCTAGCAAAGCCGTCGAGGTCCCAACACTTTTGCCGTTGAACTGATCGAACAAAGACTGGGCCTCCCGCAGGCGTCCGCTCTGGCCGTAGCAGTTGATCATGCAGCCCCAGGAGAAGGCGTCTCTGCGGGGCATTTCGTCGAACGCTTGGCGGGCATCTTCAACGCGGCCGAGTCGGCTGAGTTCAAGAATTTTCTGGTTGCAGAGAGGGAGCCGAGTGCGTTGGGTTTGAGTAATGGGGAGAGCGAGGGTGGAGAGAAGACGGGGGTGGCGAATGAGACAGCGAGCCATCGGAGGAGTCCAGAACCACAATCGAAAGGGAGCGAGAGAGAGAGAGGGGGAGGGCGCTTCAACGTTTGGTCCCTATCGCACCAAATTGACAAAATTATAGGGAACAAAACCGAGCTTTGTATTTTTATTTTTAATGTTTATTTTTAACGTTTGGTCCCTATCTCAGCTAATTTGAAGCCATTTTTATTGATATGAAAAAATGGTGAGCTATTTTTATCTACATTCAGTGTTTCCTTCCCTCTAAAGCAGCAAGCCAGTGATCCTCAATGACGAGCCATTTTTATTGATATGAAAAAAGTAAGAAATTATGATAGTGATGTATAACTAATGAGGATCCTATACTATAGATTTTCTTATTATTTACCAAATATAAGCAAAAACATTGACATTCAGATGCATTAGTGATTAAAAAAAATACTACAACCTACCCCTCGCTCTATCCCTCTGCTCGCCCGCACGCTGCCCACCCTCCCCCGCTCTTTCTCCACCCTCTATCTCAATTGAGATTGATATATGTTAAGCCTTTGAAGCTGAAGCTTCAAATTCGTTCTTCAACAAATAGTCAAAGACTAGTTGCCTTTCCTTTGTGTTCCATATTTTACTTTTCTCTAACGTGCATGTTTAAATATCACCTAGGCTAAAATTAATATTTCATTTGTTCCCCAAAACAAGCCCCTCAAAAATATTATCTTACTTTTTTGTGCTTTAAAAAAAATTCAAAAAATTATTTCACACTTAAAATATTTATTTTAGAAATCCTTTCCTTATATTTTATATACTAACAAAAAATCCAATTTATAATAATATTATTTGAAAAAAAAAATTCAACTTAAATTCATTTCCCACAATGAAACAAAAATAATTTTCCCACCGCCATGCTTTTGAGATTAGTAATTGGAAATTTTAAATTCTAATTATTGATAGATAAGCAATAGAATACAACGTTTGAAAAGATTTGATAGTTTAATTACAAAAGACCATATTAAGCTCATGGTACATACATGTTTATCACCATTTAATCTCCTAGTCCTAAGTCAGAAAATTAATTTTCAGTATGCAAAAAAAATTAGGGTGCCAAAAAATTAACCCCCAGAATTTATCTTAAAAGTTTAATATTTTCTACTTATTTCATTCACTTTCTTAAGTTTCATTTGTGATATGTTTTTTAAGGACTTACTATTATTATTTTTTTAAATCTAAATTATTTGTTAAGATTAAAATTAAATTCAAGTTAGCTAAAAGTTCAAGAGTGATCCTAAAAATTAAGTATTGAAGAAAGGGCAATCTGAATAGACTAATTAAGTCCTAAGTTAAAAAAATTTACGAAACACTTAAAATATTTATCTAAAGAATTTTAGATGAATTTCAAAAAGATAAAAAAGAGGTTTAAAGAATTCGAAAAATTAAGAAGAAATATTTGATGGGGAAGTATTTTTTTTAATTTTAATATGAAAACATTTTTATTTTTTTCAATAAAAGCATTTCAGATTTTTAAGTTCAAAAGCCAAGAATTTTTTTTCCCCGAAAAAGGAATTTGATTTGATTTTTTTGTGAGTGTGTTTTAAAAAAAGACATTTTAAGAAAAATACATTTACATAATAAGTTATAAAAAAACAAACATAAAAATAAAAAGGAAATAAGAGTACCAACAGGCTATTACAAATACAAAGCCTAAAAAGGAATAAGAGTACCAAGAGATAACCTAAATAAAAATAAAATTGCAAATGGGCAAAAATTTAAATAATAATAAAGAAACAGGAGTCAATAAAAAGAAAACCAACAAAAACAAAATAAAAAATCACAAAACAAAGCAGGGGAAGAAAACATTTTCCAAACACGTAACCAAATCTTGATTAATCACAGAACAAACAAATTGCTAATCAATTAAAAATCCAGCAAAAAGACATAAGAAATATGAGCCCAGATCAAACACGACGTGAACAGCTATATCTTTTGTTTTTGTTTTTCACTAATCTCATTTTCTTTTGTTTGATCCTTTTGGTTTTAATCATAATAACGCGCAGAACAAATATAACTCAAAACATGGCTACGTGAAATAGAAACTCGACATATCATTAGGCAGTACAACGTGCCGGAGGGAAACAGGGTAAGGAGACAAATAGAACAGATTGCAGAAAATGAGACAGAGTAAGTAGACAAATAGAACAGATTGCAGAAAAAGAAAAAAACGGAAATCAGATAAACGATATTTGATAAAACCCAAGCCTCTTTTAGAAAATAATCTGTCCCTAAAAATAAAAGCAAACAGACAGCATTCTTAAGATTTAATCAAAGGCAGATTGCATAAACACATGTTCTCGCATGAGGAGAGATGAGGACAATTCAGAGACGAACTGCCGGAGACGCAAACCAACAAGTGATGATAAACAGGTAAATAGAAGGAATCAGACTGGAAAAACAAGGATATCAGCATAGCTGAAGCAGGCTATCAGGCCAGAGGTCAACTCCCAAAAAATAGGCTACGGATATCAGGCCAACGATCACGCTATGTTAAACAAACACAACATAAAACCATATCAATGCGAAACGTATCATTAGGATTTAACATGGAAAAAAAATCTAAACAAAGCAAGTTAAACAAAACAAGCTGACTGATATAATCACAAAACGTAGTTAAGGATTTAGTATATAAAAAATCTGAGGAAACATACAATATAAACATCAACCACAACGAAAAAAACTAAAATGATCTTCAATCCTACGAACAATGCAGCAGCAACAACCCTCTTTCTTTGTTTTGATCGGACGCTATCCAGTGAACTCCACGACCTCCTAGGTTCTTCATCTCCTTGAGATGCTTGGTGAGTAATCGTGCTTCTTGGCAATCAAGGCTCCACTAGGACCACTTCCTTGAGTCGTGGTCACCAATGGACTCGAGCAAATGTTTTGACTGGAGATGATAGGGGAAGGAGCTGATATGGCCGTGGGGGTTTCTGGGAGACCAGACAGAGGAAACTATGAGAAATTAGTCCACTGGTTTTGTCGAAAAAGAGGAGATGTTTTATGTTGGGGTGTGGTAGAACGGTGTCTGGGCGGTGGTGTGAGCTGCTAGAAGATGGCGTCCATGGCCGGCGAGGCGACTGGATGGAGACTGGGCGAGAAGAGGAGAGCTAGTAGTAGGATGGAGGCCATAATTTTTCAGCCTGATTTTTTTTTTACTCCCTCCCAACACCGAGCATCCTCCGACAGCCTAGAGACCCACAACCAGCAGTCCACACTCCACGACGGCATACCACTGCCACCACATCATCAACCCCAAGCTCTAGTTGGTCTAGTTCCATCTCGATCACCACTCTCTCTTCACTCCAGCTGCCCCTCTCCGGTGTCCCAAAAATTGTCCCACGATGGCAGCCCGTATCCTCAGAAGAGCTGCTGCACTCTTCTCCTTTCAAACTCGGGTGAGACCACTACCAGAACTCCTCCATCACTTACATACCATCAACGCCACGCCAAACCAACCCACCCCGTCCATCTCACTCGTTGGGTTTGGGTTATATTTAGAAAAAATCAACATGCGTTATAAAGCTAATTTCGAGCACACCCATACATTTTAATATGGGATAAACATATGCATTATTTTCAAGGGGATAAACATACGGATAAACATATACTGTATTTACACAATTTTAATCCTAATTTTTAAATATATATAGTGAGAATTTATCAATTGATAATTCTATAAATCCCTCTCCCCCTCTCAAATTCTTATTGAGAGACTGGGATTAGATTACATTGTCACGGTTGCCAAATGCTAGCACACCTCACTTGACAAAAAATGGCTGGTGCTAGCTTTGTTTGAATGAAAGAGAAATCAAGAGAAGATACTTATTATTTTCACACAAAGGAGAGGTCAGCCACCAGCCTTGTATCTTGACAATCTTTCACTTGTAACACAGGAGGTTCACATAAAGAAGGAGTTTAGAGGATTTATAAAAGATCAAAGACCGATTCCAATCTGGCTTTTACTTAACTATTTCCAATGCAATTATTCTTGAAGTCCAATTAAATTTGCATACAATTATAGTGACTATTTTAGTTAATAGGTGTTAGTTTGATGATATTATTTTAAAAAATATAATTACTTTTAAAATGTATAGAACGGACAAATTTAAAATTATTTATAAATAATAAAAATTCATTTAAATTTATTATTTTAAAATAAGTTAGGGGGGCTTAGATTTCCCAAACCGTTGGTATAAATATAATTTTTGCATATATATTTTTATCCACTGCTATAAATTTCCGTTTTATTTGTAGTACGCCATGGACCCAATCCATTTAATGAGCCTAAATTATACGCTTGGAGCAGTGACAGCTCATGGCCATTTGGGGCCTTCTAGGCAAAAACCGCAGGCCATCACCATTTGCCGTCCATAGATTTGGTGTGAAAATTAAGAGGCTGTCCGCCGCTCCGACCAAGTCAATAACAAAGTCTTCGTCACCTTCTAACCCAGAAAGGAAAGAATATAATATATATATATATATAATAAAAACAGTTATGAGATTTTGGCTTTGGGTTATATTTTATGTTTTAATTTTAAATAACTTCATTGGTATTTTAAATTTAAATGTTTTAATATAGGTTCGGAAAACATATCAATACCCAAAATTTATGAGAAATTAAATTAAGAGCTTGGTGTTATTTGATAATTCAAATTATAGATTGTTTTTAAAAAAATCTAGTTTTATAGATTTTGTCATATTTTTTGAACCTATATTTTGCAAAAAATATATATAAAAAAATAACATTATTTAAAATTATAAGAGTAAAAGTGCTAAATATTTTAATAAAACATCGACCAATAATCATATAATGTGCTCAAAATCTTGACTATAAACTTAATTTCGAGCTACCATATAATTAAATTTTATTAAACTTAATTTTGAAATTTTAGTAAAAAGTTAATATACTAATTTCATGTACAAATATTTGTGACTAATATTATTTTATATATATAAATTTATTAAAATATTTAATTACTCTAAACCAAATATAACATTAACAGGATATGGTGTGAAATGTAGGAAATAATATCTACTATACACATTAAAAGTGAACTGATATAAATATTTTAATCGGTCAAATGTAAAGAACAACCAAACACAACTAAACATATATTTAAAACTCTAATTATGTTTTTTTTCCCAACCCAGTAAGACACTAAACACTGCAAAACATAAAAGCCACAAGACCACTCAAATTCACGTGCTCACTCAGCAACTCATCGGAGGAAGATCAGGGCGCTTCTTTGTGGGTTGGCCCTCGGAGGAAGACGTTGTTTTCCCAAAAAACCCGCTCCCAAACAGCAGAAACCCAACGGCGTGGCCCGCGACGGCGGCGAGGAACACGCCGACGTTGAAGGACATGACGGCGAGCATGAGCATGTAGGCGAGGCCGATCCTGAGGGCGTGCATCGCCGTGCGGATGATGCCGGCTGCGGCGCTGCGGGTGTCGGAGCGGATGAGGCGGCAGTGGGAGAACCACTCGACGAGGACGGCGAGTGAGAAGACAACGGCGAGCGCAAGGGCGTACATGCCGGGGCGGTGGGTCCCTGGCCAGCCCTCGAATAGAATCAGGGCGTCCTCGCCCCAGTAGAAGGTCATGTGCATCATCATGTGACGGCGAGGCATCGGTCCGGGGGTGGTGGCGTTCATGGCCGACGGGGGCGGCGCGGCCGCCATGCCGTGCATGTGATCGCCGCCACCGTTCATTCCATCCATGGATCTATAATTATGGTTGGGGGTGTGCTAGGCGCTAGGCGATGAGTGAATGGCTGCCTAGCTGTGAGTGAGATTTGGCAGAAACTTATGGTGGAGAGTCTGTTGCGCTAATTAAGACGGGGTCGTACGTACGCGGGCAAGTAACATTAACTTGTGCAGTACAACTGTACAACGTATTAGTCTTATTAGTGGTCCGTAGTTGTGGAGTGGTACTTCCATCCATGCACCCCCCGTTCAATCATGGCCTTAGGATACAGAAGCGTACGTTTGCATAGTTTCGCTTCGATCTTTGACACGTGTACGTGCGTAATGGCCTAGCACGCAACGCAACCAACCCAAAAGCCGTTTTTGACGCATTCCCATTTCCCACACACATAAATCATAAAGTTTATTCTTTTAAATCAAAAAAATAATTAAAACATTATTTTTAAATTTATTTGTTTATTTAAATTAAATAATAAATAGGGTGAAAGAAGAAGAAATTTAAAAATAAATGATAAAAAAATATAATATTTTTTTGTATAAATAAAGAGTGAATGTTATTGAATTATTATTTATTTTGTTAAAGTAAATAAAAGTCAGCGATAAAGTTGTGAAAGTTGTAATGGAAACTCTAAATCAGCCCATAGCATTGTTTTTTAGGGATGATTATGGAGCGGGTTATATCGGGTACCTGTCTTGTCCCTCCCCTAATGGGATGGATTTGGGATAAGTGTAATCGGGTTCGAGGGCGAGTTTGGGACGGATATCTCCGACCCGGTAAGGATTCAGGGCAGATTCAAAACGTAATAACCCATCTCAAATCCATATATATAAGGTAATATAGCGGGTTTATCGGATACCCATCCCGACTCGATCCTAATGGGATAAATTTTGGATCAGCTTAAACGGATTTTTGAGATATTATTTTTTTTAGACGAAACGTTCATGATAGGATAGGAGTAATCCCTCCCAAACCTGTCCTATTGTTATCCTTATTATTTTCCTTGACAGCATTACTTCCTAATATATAATAAATAATCTTGAAATACGAATATTGTGACCTGCTACGAATCTTGAGATAATAAATAATCGGTATTACATATAGATGACGCCTTTATACAAACCATGGAGGGGCCTTTTATTTTAAGACAATATATATATAGAACCATGGCAAAAGGACAATAAATCCATTGTGATAGCAAGGTGCCCACAAGATCCATCGTTCGTTTGTAGAGAGGAGGATGCAGCGTCAACCAAAAGGGAGGACGACCATAAGAAGGATGGAGTAGTGGCAACTGAAGGGAGCACGGCCACGGCCACGACCACCCCCGCTATTGCCACCTCTATAAATCGCCAGCTCATAAGGTTGTTGATCCCCCGGCCGCTTCCTCTACCACCACCCCCGCCATGATGAGATGTTACACTCGTTCGACCGAGGAAGAGAAAAAAAGGCGTGAATGCAAGAAAAATAATATAATATTACTAAAAAGAAAAAATAGTAACTGTACTAATTTTTAAATATAAAGAATACGAAGCAAAATTTTAACGGGACGGACAAAATTTGACGGAGCAAAATTTAAAAATAGTGTAGTGACTTTATTAACGGGCAAAATTTAACGGGCTAAAATTGGTTCCGTTAGCGTCTTGTTTGGTTTGGATGTATTATTTTTGAAAACTGTGAGTCTGTTATTTTTTAATATTTATGAATGGTATAAATTCATTTGGATCCATATTTTTTAAAAATAATTTTATTTTAAAAAATAATACAG
>CM042085.1:9793367-9865725 GCA_023512835.1 Taxillus chinensis
AGACACCTTGCAAGCGCGCTTTACGCCTGATTCCAAAGTCTTCACGTCATCCTATTTGCAGCGTATCCTAGCTGATGAGTACTTATCTTCTGATGACGTTGACTTATTCTGTCATACGATGCGACACGTGGTGGAGGCTGAGCCCAACGACTACCCTAAGGCTCAATACACCTCTATCATGTTGTGCGAGATATATGAGCAGCCGTTAGAGGAGCACATTTTCCGCCGGCGGATGAATGGAGCAGCAGAAGGACATCACTCTTGGCACCAGGTCCATGAGGTTCTTATACCGGTCCTCCTTGATCGAAACTTCGTACTCTTGCAGTTGGACTTGAGTGTAGACCATGCCGTCCTTTATGACCCGAGCCAAGCTCATGGGTTTTCCACACGCAAAAAGAAGCTCATCAATGGTTTCTTGAAAAAAATCAAAAACGCACTCAGAAAAGAAGGGCTGTTGAAATCCAAGTTTCCTCTGGTGCACTTCAATGAAATAGAGCTTCCCCAACAACTGATCAATTCAAGTGTGGGATTTTTGTGTGCTATTATTTGATAGCTCATTTGCGGCATAAGGATACTTAGGCGCTCACAAGAGAAACATCTCGCTGACTTTGTCGCGCGTCTTAGGAGAATGGTGGCCCATGTTATCTTCTACTACAACGTACCCACTAACCGGTAACGGTCTTCTTCCTTTTTCCTTTTCCCATGCTCTCGAGGGCCTCGCATAGTTTTAATGTGGGGGGGGGGGGGGTTTCCTTGAACCGGTTTCTTGTTTGTTTGCATGCATGCTTTGTTTTTCTGTTTTTGCTGTGACTGTATGTTTTGCCTGTGAGGTGCATGGCTACAAGGGTATGTAATTCTGGTTGACTATATTGACCACCTTAGTATCTTGTTATGATAAAGATGTTTCAATCGTTAAGGTTTGTTATAAGTTAGTTGAGCATGTTGTTACTTCTTGTATGCTATCACCATGATTTTGGAGCTGACATTTGAATAGTAAGCTGAGCATGTTATGTTAGGATGAACTTTGTAAACCCTGAAGTTGAGTGCAGAATAGACATATACTTTTTGAGAGCACCATTATCTTGCCTTTGAGTGTATTTTATGGGTTATTGGGTTACCAATTTGCTCTTAATATTCATTACTAGCTATTTAATGGTTGGAGTTACTTAGGCATAAGAAGTACCTGTTCGTGGCTCAGTGTTTGGTGTATGGTGTTAGTGATTCAAGTATTTCAATTCTTGAAAAAAAAAGAAAAAAAACCTATTGCTGTTTATGTGCAATAAAAGGGTTGTGTGAGGAAAATGGCAGAGTGAATAATCCATCAAGGGAGAGCATAAAATGCAACCTTGTAAGGTTATTATTTAAAGAAGTGTTAAATAAAAACAAAAAAACAAAAAAAAAACAAGGTTTTTCAGAATAAAAACCATAATGGCTGAGTTGTGTTTATTTAGAAGGTTGAGCTCAATTCTTTGGCTCAGGGGAGCTTATACCATTTAATCGGGAACCTGAAAGGTTGTTCAGAGCTTGTCACGGGGCAGCTAGGGAAGCAGCACGAGAGGCTGAAGAAGCACTGCAAGGCTTAGAGCATTCAGTAGGTGAATTGATGGCAGATTTAAGGCCTGATGGATGTGCACCGCAAGGAGGGGGCAATTATAATGGCCAATATCTAGCAGAAGAGGATAATAAGTTTATGCCCGAACCTTCTTAGACTACGCGAGACCGATGATGTCGGACCATTATTCGGGATTAGGCAAACAAGAGTTCAAGCAAATAGTTTTGAGCCGATGCCGGCATTAATTAATATGGTGAGCAACAACGCTTTTGGAGGAACAGCAGTGGATGATCCACACCAGCATTTGATGAGGTTCTACCAAATGTGTGACACCATAAAGATCAACAATGTGTCGGAGGAGGCAATAAAGCTAAGGCTTTTCCCTTTCTCCTTAAGGGATAGAGCTTTTGGGTGGTTTAACGGTTTACCAGTAGGATCAATAAATACTTGGGAGGAGATGCGGACTAAATTCATGTCTAAATACTTTCCTCCTTCCAAGGTGATCCAGCTCAGAGGGGAAATCACTAGATTCAGGCAAGATGAGATGGAGACTCTTCATGAGGCTTGGGAGCGCTTTAAAGATTTGATAAGAAGATGCCCTGACCATGGAAGACCCCAATGGATTCAAATTGAATCTTTCTACACCGGTCTTCGGTCTCACTCACAAGATAAAGTGAATACAATTCTTTGGAGGATGTTTAATGAATCTAGAGCCTGATCGTGCACTGAACTCTTAGAGAGACTGTCTTTGGCTGATTGGCGGTGGTCGAATGTACGGACTTCAAGGCCAAGGGAGAAAATAGCTTCAGTTGATAATTCTTCCAACGATATCCAAGACCAGATCCAAGCTTTAGTGAAAAGCATGGAAGTGTTGGCTCTTAAAGTCGGAGGATCACAACAAGCCTCACCAATAGTTGAGCAAGGATGGAGTAGAGCTGAAGAAGCAAATTATGTTGGAGGGAAAGGCTTGTACCAAGCGGCAATATTATCCTCAACAACAAGGACAAGGGTACAATGACAACCAACAACAATCTCAGGCATATCGGAAAAACCAGGACCGAGGGGGAGATACATCGGTTCGGTATAAATATGTGCCCCCGGGGGATGAAGCAAAATCCGTATGCTACTGATAATTATTTACATCCACCTCCAGGATTCGAGCAGCAACAGCCTCAACAACAAAGAGGAAGAACATATCTGAATGAGGATGAGACAGCTAAAAGAAAGATGGGTGATTTGGAGGAAAGGGTAGGCAGCATGGAATCTTCAACGAAGAATATGGAAAAGTTGCTCGTAAGTATGGCACGGAATGCAAATCAAGGAGTTTCAACTAAATCTTTTCCAAGTGACACTAAGTGAACCCCAAGGAGAGTTGCAAGGCTATCAATTTAAGGAGTGGGAAAGCATTGAAGGAAACTGAAGAGCCTAAGAAGAGGGCCATATCAGAAGAACAAAGCAGACCCTTGGAAGCTGATGACCAAGGAAAATTCGATAAAGAAGAAGAAAAGGCGCAAGAAAAGAAGGACCAACAAGTTGACTAAAGGCAGACACTTGAAGAACAAGGGCTGAAAGAGCTAAGGCCTACCATGCCATTTCCTCAGCGGTTAAGAAATCAAAGGGTTGAGGAAAAGTATGAGCGCTTCCTGAGTTTATTTAAGCGGCTTGAAATTAATATCCCATTTGTGGAAGTTTTGGAGCAGATGCCCAGGTATAGAAAATACATTAAAGATTTTGTGAAGAAGAAGAGAAGGTATGGGGACCATGAGACGGTAGCTGTCACAAACAAGGTAAGCAGTGTTGTCCAAAGGAATTTGCCCATCAAGCATAAAGATCCGGATAGTTTTAACCTCCCATGTGTGATTGGAAATGCGCCCAAGACAGGCCCTTTGTGATTTAGGGGCTAGTATCAACTTGATCTCCTTTTCTCTATACAAGCAGCTTGGGCTCACAGGAATGAAGCCAACTTCCATCTCATTGCAGTTTGCGGACCGGTCCACTGGAAGACCTGAAGGAATCATTAAAGATGTGCTAGTTAAGGTGGGCTCCTTCATTTTTCCAGCAGACTTTGTAGTTTTGGAAATGGAAGAAGATAAAGGAGTTCAGCTCCTCCTTGGAAGACTGTTTCTCAGAACTGGGTGTGCATTGATAGATGTGGCTCAAGGGCAACTAACTCTGAGAATTAATGAAGAGACCTTAGTCTTCCATATGGGGAAGGCTTTACAAGGTCAAGAGGAGGAGGACTGCCTATGGGTTGAAGATTTTGAGGAGTTGGTGGAAAACTTTTTGGCAGAAGAAATTACCACAAAGAAATGATGGAGTGCTCCGACTTATAGAAGCTCAACAATATGAAGAAGTGGACTTGACAGCTGAGGAGGATGAGCAAACATCAAATTCTCTGGAGCAAGCAAAGGAGGAGAAGGAAGAGGACATACCTCTAGCTCCAGAACTGAAGGAACTGCCTGGACACCTAAGGTATGAATTTCTAGACTCTACAAATAAATTTCCAGTTATAGTTGCTGCTAATTTAAATGATGTAGAGTGCACTCAACTGCTAGAAATCCTTAGGAAACACAAAAAGGCCCTAGGGTGGACCATTGAAGACATTAGGGGTATAAGTCCAGGGATTTGTATGCACAAAATTCTAATGAATGATGACTTTAAACCCACAGCTGAAATACAAAGAAGATTAAACCCTGCCATGAAAGAAGTAGTAAGAAATGAAATTCTAAAATGGAAAAATGTGGGTATAATTTATGTTATTTCAGATAGTGAGTAGGTGAGTCCGTTGCATGTTGTGCCCAAGAAATGGGGTATGACAGTGATTAAAAATGAGAAGAATGAATTGATCCCATCTCGGACGGTGACAGGATGGAGAGTGTGTGTTGACTATAGGAAGCTGAATAAGGCCACCAGGAAGGATCACTTTCCCCTTCCTTTCATTGACCAGGATGTTGGATAGGTTAGGCTGGTTATAGTCACTCTTGCTTTTTAGATGGATACTCCGGGTATAATCAGATCATGGTTAAACCCGAAGACCAAGAAAAGGCCACTTTCACGTGCCCCTTTGGCACCTTTGCTTTTAGGAGGATGCCATTTGGGCTATGCAATGCACCTGCCACCTTTCAAAGGTGCATGATGGCCATTTTCCAGGGCCTGGTGGAGGAGATCATGGAGGTTTTCATGGATGACTTTTCGGTGTTTGGTTCCTCCTACCAACAGTGTTTGAAAAATTTAGATGTGGTCTTAGAAAGATGTGAGGAGAAGGAACTAGTCCTAAATTAGAAAAAATGTCATTTTATGGTAACTGAGGGGATAGTTCTAGGGCACAAGGTGTCTTCACAAGGTTTGGAGGTGTACAAGGCAAAAATCTCCACTATTGAGACTTTGCCACCTCCAACAAATGAAAAAGGGGTGAGAAGTTTCCTTGGCCATGCTGGCTTTTATAGGAGATTCATTAAGGACTTCTCTAAAATTGTAAAACCCATGAGTAGGCTGTTAGAGAAGGACACAAGCTTTGAGTTCAATGCAGATTGCTTAGAAGCTTTCAATATCCTCAAGGGTAAGTTAGTCATTGCACCTGGTTATAGTCACACCAGACTGGGCTCAGCCTTTTGAGCTAATGTGTGACGCAAGTGATTATGCTGTGGGGGTAGTCTTAGGGCAAAGACGTGATAAGGTGTTTAGGGTCATTTACTATGCTAGTAAGACCTTAGATGATGCTCAATAGAACTACACCACCACTAAAAAAGAGTTGCTGGCCATGGTTTATGGCTGCAACAAGTTTAGACCCTACCTTTTTGGGTCTAAAGTAATTGTTTATACTGATCATGCAGCTTTGAAATATTTATTTGCTAAAAAGGAAGCTAAGCCATGCTTGATTAGGTGGGTACTCCTTTTACAGGAATTTGATCTTGAAATTAGAGACACAAAGGGAGCCCTAAATTCTGTGGCTGACCACCTCTCCCGTGTGGAGAATGCATGTAAGGACCCGTACCTTGAGTTAGTCACAGTTAGTCACAGTTTTGCCTTCCGAGTAGAGTTTCTAGATTTTGACCTAGTGAATGGGCTCAAATGAATTCACGTGCAAAAGGAAAGATGCTTAGAATGATGTCCTCTATCTACCACAGAAGTTTCAGGCCAAACGGACGTGTATGTGAGGTGCACGTGATATGGGTCCAATTCACGTGCAAGTGTGGTTGTCTTCTAAATGATGCAAGGAGGCTAGGGGTGAAGTTTGAGAGCATTTGGAGTCCATTTGGAGTTGCACGTGAATTGGGAATTCACGTGCAAATTGGCGTGCAGCCATATTTTTGCATGGTTCCCTTGGTTTTGACATTCTAATGATCTTTCTCCAAAGGACCATGTTGAAATTCCGAGTATTTTGGCCTATATGGGTGCGGAAAGGTGCTAACTTGTGTGATCAAAACTACGTCGTTTTGATCCTGGGTTTACTTAATCAAAACTACGTCGTTTTGATGTGGGTAGTGTCTATATAAGGAGGGCTTGAGTTTGAGTTTAGGGTTCTTGTGTTCTTCCTTGCTGCCGGAGGGCCGCGAGAGAGAGAGAGAGAGAGAGGGTCTCCTGGGCTGTTGCCGTGGTGGTTCGCGTCGTGGGGAGTCAGTCTAGCGTGGAGGTTAGGACAAAAGCCTGAGGTAGGGATTCATGTCCTTCCAAACTCTCCTCTGTTTTAGGATATTCACCTATATATATATATGTAAATCCATATAGGTGTGATCTCCTATATGGATGTTGGCCTTCATGGCATGTTCTGTTGATTTGATGTTGAATTTGGCCTGAGGATTTTCCTGGGTTTGTTTATGCACACTATGTGTTTGATGAAATGTCTAAGAGGTCTGCACACTATGTGTTTGATAAAATGTCTGTGAGGCCTGCATGCCATGTATTCAATATAATGCCTGTGAGACCTTGTATATGAGTGCTTGATGATATACCTGTGTGACTGGTGTGTACCGTGTTTGATTTGTATTTGATTTTTAGCCTATGAGGCTGATGTGTGTGGATCGGTATCCGACCATGTTGGTCCTTCGAGATAAAGTGTAAATGTTTGTCTTGAGTTTACATGTTGAGATGTAATGCTATCTTGTTCGTTGATCTGTTTGAGACCGAGCCGAGATATGGGCCAGGCACAATAGCTGGACCCCTTTGAGATTTGGCCAGGACGTGGTCCTGAGTCTCGGTGTAGCACTCACGACGGTGGGCTAAGTCTACACCCATTCCTGAGGGTAGATATGGCGCCCGAGGAGGTGGTTGACCATATCGACTCGGGTGGAAAATGTTGCATTGGTGTCCATGCAACATTCGCCTGAATGTGGTATGTCATGTCGCCGTGGTGGCGGGGTGTCCTCTCGCCCTTCGGTGCGGGTTCAGGTAAAGAGTGTTTACTGGGTGATGTTTGCTGCGTTAGCCTTAGGCACAACACGAGCACAAGCATACACATATCATGCATGTTGTACGACGGGGACGGGTCCGGGGAGACGGGATCCCTACCGAGCCGTGGTTTGCTCACCCCCTCCTATAAACCGTTCTTTTGCAGGGTTTAGCAGGCGGTAGGTGAAGGCTGAGGAGCTAGGCCCCTGAGGCTGAAAGCTTCACATTATTTCCTTTGTTGTACTCTGGTTTTATGTGTTTGGATTTTGGTTTGGTTTTATTGATGGCTTCATAGGGGTTTTTCCCCGACTGGGTTGTAATGAACATTTAGTCTTTGAAATGAAATAAAATGAGATGTTGTTATTCAATTTGTGTTTGTGTGCATGGTTTGGGAACAGGAGCATGCCCCTTGGCATGTTAGCCTGATTGTGCAGGTTTGGGACAGCACCCGTGCTAGAAGTCCTTTTAAGGTGCTTGCACCAACCCCTTGTCCCTTCGGGTGCGGGCATGGGCAGTCACTACTCATTTCCAAGTGGAAGGAAATTGGGGCGTGACAATGCACCTAAGTCTCTACCCATTGTAGATGACTTTCCTGATGAGAAGTTGTTTGAGGTGCACCAGCTTCCTTGGTTTGCTGATATACCAAACTATTTAGCCACTGGGTTTATACCCAAGCAATTGGACTACCATCAGCGAAAGAGGTTGGTAGTGGATGCTAAGAAATACATTTGGGAAGACCCTATTCTCTATAGGAGGTGTCCAGACCAAATAATTAGAAGGTGTGTCCTTGCGGAGGAGATAAATGACATAATATACCATTGTCATTCATCACATTATGGGGGCCACTTTGGGGTGCAGAGAACTGTGGCTAAGATCATGCAGTGTGGCTTCTATTGGCCTCACATGGTAAAAGACACCTATATCTACATCAAAACCTGTGATAGATGTCAAAGGGTAAGTGGTCTGTCTAGGAAGAATGAGATGCCATTAACTGGAATTCTTCCAGTTGAAATTTTTGATATATGGGGCATTGATTTTATGGGGCCATTCCCCAATTCTGATGGGTATTCATATATCCTATTGGCTATGGATTATGTGTCAAAGTGGGTAGAAGCTATACCAACCAGAGTGAATGATGCTAGAGTAGTGACTCACTTCCTTACCAGAAACATCTTTAGCCGATTTGGGACACCAAAGGCTATAATTAGTGATGAGGGTAGTCACTTCTGCAATAAATTGTTTGACAAGTTGTTGAACAAATATGGGGTAACTCATAGGAAGTCTTTAGCTTACCACCCACAAGCTAATGGACAAGCAGGTGTCCAACAGAGAGATTAAAGCCATTTTAGAGAAAACTGTTGGAGCAAATAGGAAAGACTGGTCTCAAAGGCTTGATGAAGCCTTATGGGCATATAGGACAGCCTATAAAACTCCCATTGGGATGTCACCTTACCACATTCTTTATGGGAAGGCTTGTCACTTACCTGTGGAATTAGAGCACAAGGCTCATTGGGCCTTGAGGAAGTTAAATTTTGATCCACAAGAGGCCAAGGAGCTTAGGATGACTCAATTAATTGAATTAGATGAGTTCAGGATGGATGCCTATGAAACTGCTAAAATTTATAAAGAAAGAACCAAGAAATGGCATGATAGGCAATTAACTAATGAACCTTTAACCTTGGGGCAGAAAGTTCTCTTATTTAACACAAGGTTAAGGCTATTTCCTGGAAAATTAAGGTCCAAGTGGATGGGAGCTTTTGTGATAGTTGATAAAAAGCCATATGGGAGCTTTGAGCTCCAAGCTGTAGATGGCAAGAAATTTTGGTGAATGACAACAGACTGAAACCATACTTTGATCCAACTCAGAGGGAGATTGTTGATTCCCTCTCTTTCACCACCTCATGATCTTAATTGAAAGTCTAGCTACGACTTTAAATAAAGCGCTGGTTGGGAGGCAACCCAATGTTTATTTTATTTATTTTTATTCAATAATTTTGTTTGCAAGCTAACCCTGGTGCGGTAGATTTTGTTTCTTTCTTGACTAACCATTTGTAGGATGAGCCAAAATTATTGGGCCTTGGACTTCTGAATTTATTTTAAGGAACCAGTCTTGGAGCAAGGAACAAGTGAAGCCCACAAGTACTTGAATTTAAGCCCAACGAATTGGCGTGCAAGCATAGAAGTTAATCCATAATGCAAAAGCAACTCAGCGGAAAAGTTTGGGATAATTTGGGCCTACACTCCATATTGCACGCCAATTGACCAATTGGCATGCACTTTTTTTGCCTCTGAAACTTATTGGGCCAGTCTATAAACATCACATGAAGTACTTTACTTCTTGCACGTCAATTTCTAGTCGTCATCTGAAGGGATAAAAAGGTAAAATATCGATTTTGACCCTCCTAGAAGCTTCAAGAATATCACGTGCAGAAGAGACTATTGCTTGACAGCTCATGAGGGACCCACCACCAAAATTTGGGACGATTCTGACCTGCACGCCAATTCACCCATATGACGTGCAAGGGCTAAAATGGTCCAACCGCTCTGAAATTTTGGGAGCACGTATATGATTGCAATTGGAGCATATGTCTTTCTGCACGCTATAAGTAAGGAGGTCTGCATTTAGGTCTTCCACACCAAAAAAGATTTCAGATCTGAAATTGGGGATACACTGTTCTTTGCTCTGTTCTTTGCTCTTGCTCTTGTTTTAAATATGGTGCGCACAAGGAGGTCAGGCAAGGAAGAGGTGCACTCACCTAGTGCTGATAGCAGTACTGAAGAGGAGATACTCTTGGGGCATGCTCTGGATATGCGTGTTTTGGAGGAATCAGAGCTGGGTTAGGCTAGAGAGGTGGCTTTGAAGATTCAAAATCTGGGTTTACAAAGGTTAGTCTCTGCTCAATGTGCCATTTCCTACCCTGCCCTGCAAGAATTTTATGCATTTGTCTATGTGAATAAGGAAGAAGATGAATTGATAGGGACTGTGTAGGGGGTTTATGTCCGAATTACCCCTGATGTTATTAGAAATTGCTTTAACATCCCTGCACCCACTGATAGCTTCCCTCATTGAAGCTTAGGAGAATTTGGTACTGCCTGCAATTATGCTAGAAAATTTGAAAGTAGAAGGCAGTATACTAAGAATGGCTTTGTGGGAAAATTTAGATGCCTAGCATACCTTGTAGGAAAGTGCTTATTGATTCAGACTAGTGGAAGGGATAGTGTGCCTAAGCCACATCTGGAATTCATGTACAGTATGGATCATATGTTAAATGTGGATTGGGCCACTACCATTTTTAAGTGGTGGAAGAAGAATTCAACAAAACAGATTAATGGCAGAATTTTGTGTTTGATATTCCAAAGCCTACCTACTTTGAATTTTTATGCCATGAATAGCATTCCTTACCCTCCTCACTGGGTTTTAAGAGTATTGCATACTGAAGGAGGTTTGCGGGTCAGTACAAGAGGTCATTGGGCAACCAGTGTTCCTCCTCCATCACAGCCATCTAGGCACAGCGTTCATGTGGAGAGATCCACTGACTTTGCAAGGGACACCTTTATTCCAATTGACGGACAAGATTTTTAGCCTCTCTAAAAGAGCTAGCTAATGTCGTTAAATCTCTCTTCAAAATAATAAATTCCCTAAGTTTGCACTAAAAGAATAGCAGCAAGAAAGGGGTCGAACCCACAGGGATTATCCTAGTTCTTTAGTTCTCAAATCAAAGCACCCAATTACTCTTGTTCTATAAAATGTCTTGGCAAAAAGTTTTCTTTTTTAAACTAAAGATCTAATTTTTATTTGGTTTTCTGAATAAACAAAGAAAGTAAACTGATTTTAAGATTAAGTTTCAAGGATTAAAAGCATCTAGGGTCACAATTTCACCTTCCTATGTTATCTCTACTGGTTCATGGTATTAGGGTTGTCTGATTGAAAACATGCTAAACATAAGCCAAGGACAACAAATGGTCATTGAGGTCCTTTTAAGAGTTGTATGTCAGAATGGTCAACTAAACACACAAACATGCAAAGCCAATAAATCATACTTGCAAAAGGATAATGATCACACCAATCACAAATAAGTTATGAATCTCAATCCGCCCCGACTAGGGCTAAGAATACCAAGGTGTACATCCAAAGATAGAATTAAGAACAGATTCATAAAACATGCAAAACTCAATCATCCAAACCCAATATTCATAAACACAAGAAAGCAACAAGGGGGCTACATTGCTCCCCTAGATTAAAAGACTACTCACGCATGATTACAAGCAAAACCATAGCAGAAAAGCTCAACATCTTCTTCTTGATCATGCGCACAGCAAAGCTTCAAATCCAAGCTCCAAAATCCGCGACGGCTGCGACGGCTGCTCTCTTAGGTCAAGGACAGCCTCCAAGACGTGGAGCCTCTCTCTCTCTCTCTAAAACGTGTAGGGGGGTTAGGCATGGATAGCAGAGGGCGTGGATGCTGTATTTATAGAGGTTGGATGGGCCTTGAGGTGTGTAACCTAGCCCATCTATCAAAACGACGTAGTTTTGATAAGTAACACTCGAAACATTAAAAACTCTATCTTCCATCCACAATTTGGACTTGGGCCTTCAGGAACAAATGATCAGCATGGAAAAACGATTGGATCGGTCCAAAAATATCTCTGCGCGCCAATTTGCACGTGATATGGTGAATTCACGTGCACCTCCAAATCAGCTTAAACTTCTCCCCAAGCTTGCTTGCATCCTGTAGAGGCCTGAGAGGCAAAAATAGGCTTGCACGTGAAATGGGTGAATTCACGTTCAGCTCCAAATGCTCTGAAATTTCTGTGGTAGGTAGATGACATCATTCTAAGAAACTTTTGTTCTTGCACGCAAATTGTTTGAGGCCATCTACTATGTCAAAAGTGAGGTCCAAAATCTGTCAAAACAAACTTAAAAACGCATGTATTTGCAACTAGCATCTTCCTAGGGGTTAGAGCAAATATATATGATATATGAAGCAATAAGGCTCTAATCATGCTCTTAAACATCCTAAATAAACACTAGAATTACGGCATAAAATGCATGTTATCACCAATGGATGACAGGAAGCAAACTCTCTTCAGACTCACTGCCATGTACATGCAGTTCAATGTGCACAAGGAAGATATTTTTAACTTCTTTCAAGGTATAAGTGGGCAGGTAGTGAGTGAAGTGGAAGTTATAAATTGGGCATTCACCAATGGGCACATCACTAGTGCCCAGTTTGAAGAGTTAATGGCCTTTATCACTCAAGATCAGCAAGCCACTTCCCGGACCTAGAACCGAGCATGGGAAGCCCCTGAAGCTCCTGCTACCGCATCTCCTAAGCATGGAGAAAAGAAACACAAGAGCTCAGGGAGGCAAATACTAGAACCCAACGCGAACTGGAAGCATTAAGGAAGAATAACAAGGAAGTCAAGGGCCTCCTAGGCAAAATTTGGAAGGCCTTGAGCAAGAAGAAAGCATCCAAACACTCTCCTGTAGTGGAGATATCTGAAGAAGACTCACCTTCAGTCCATGAAGACTTTTATCATGCCCAAGAAGATCCATCACAACCATAAACTTCAGCCGGGCAAGCTTATTATCCAGAGGAGGTAGAGCCAGAAGCAGGGCATTCACCTTTTCAGCCCTTTATAGATCCTACCTATTCTTAGGCTATTGTGCCTATGGTGTTTCCTGTCTCATGGGGGACATATATTCTTGCTGCATCTCAAGACCTGCTCGGAGAGCCTATACACTTAACCATAGATCCAGCCCCTATCATCTGCCGAGAGTCAGCGAGATTTGAGAACTTCATTAACTCACAGGTGTTAAGGGCTCGCTTTGCAAGGGATATGGACCTCTTCACCTCGTTTGTCCTTCAACGGATCTTAGGTGATGAATATCTATACATAGATGAGGTGGATTTATTTTGCAGGACTATGCGTTTTGTAGTGGAGGCCGAGCCTCATAACTACCCACTATCCCAAGATACCTCTATTATCTTGTGCAAGCTTTATGAGCAACCTTTGTCCGAAAGTGTGTGGCGCCAGCGTATAAATGGTCAGAATGAAGGGCACCGTCCTTGGCATGGTATGCACGAGGTGCTGATCCCTGTACACATTGATCGTCACTATGTCTTGGTGCATGTGGATTTGAGTGCAGGGCATGCAGTCCTTTATGATCCAAGCCAAGGCGAAGGGTTCACCAAAAGAAAGAGACAGCTTGTTCATGGGCTCATAAAAAGAATCAAGGATGCGATGAAAAAAGAAGGATTGTTGCAGGACAAGCTCCCTCTTATTCACCTCAACGAAATGGAACTCCCTCAACAGCCTAACCAATTCAGCTGTGGGATTTTTGTTTGCTACTATATGATGGCTATTCTGCAAATGCGGGAAAGCTGGGAAATACGCGGAGAAACCTCAGCTGATTTTGTTACTCGCGCACGTCGAATGGTGGCTAATGTTATCTACTACTACAGCTTGCCAACTAAGAGGTAAGTATTTTCCTACTCCCTATTTCATGCCATGAGGACATAGCATATTTTAAGTGTGGTGTATTGGGGAGTGACTTGAGCCACTTGCTTGTCTTTTATGTTGTGTGATTGCATGTTTTATTTATGGTGTTTGTTCTTAGATTGTTTGTTAGTCATTCTAAAACGAAAACAAAATGAAAAAAAAAATGTTTGCATGATTGTTTGAGTTGCCTGCTTGAGTGATTTGCATGTGGAGACATGGATATTAAGTATGCAATTTTGGCCTAAAAATTTTACTTTTTGTGCCACATTAGTATCATGTTGTGATAAGGGTGTTAAAGTAGTTAAAATGTGCTCTGATTTGGTTTAATCATGTCTTTATCTTTTGAATGATATCACCATGTTTTTGGAGTCAAGTTTGAATATTAGCTAAGCATAACATGCTAAGATAGACCTTAGTGACCCTTAAAGTTGAGTGACAAAGAAAATAACAAGAAAACATGAGAAAAGCTTCTTTTTAGCCCTTGAGTGCCATTTTTGGGCATGGGTAATAGTTTGCTTACTCTTCTCGCTTTCAACATTGGTTATTTAATGGTAGGAGTCAAGTAAGCATGTGATTACTTATTAGTGCTCGGTGTTTGGTGGTAGTTAGGGTGCAAGGCCTCTAAGTCACTTTGACTGTCTATGCATTCTTTTCTTTATTTTGTGGTGTTGGAAAGTAAACGAAAGGTTGTGATACACATTGTGAAAAGGGTATGTATTAGAAAAATCCAGCCTTCCTATGTGTTTGTAAGTATTGTTATTTCATTAAAAAAAAAGGTGAGCATGAATAAAAAAAAGTGAATAATCCATCAAGGGAGAGCATAAAATGCAACCTTGTAAGGTTATTACTTAAAAAAAGTGTGAAAAAAAAACAAAAAAAAAAGATTCAAAATAAAAGCCACAATGGCTTGATGTTTATATGAGTAATTAGTTAGTTTTGTAGCCACAATGGCTGAGTTTTGTTTGTTTTGAGAATGTTGAGCTCAATTCTTAGGCTCAAGGTGTGTTTTATCGGTTATTAGAGTAGAGTGTGAGTTCATTGAGCATAGAATAGTGTGTGAGTTTTCAAACAAAGTAGAATAGAGAGTGTATTTCTTTTGATGAGCACAATAGGGAACTCTCATGTTTGCTTGGCAAGAACTTAATCAATAGCCAATGGAAAAGGTTGAGGGGAGTTTACCAATCCTTTGTTAATTGTTAGGTGCTGTCATTGGGCTTGAGATTGAGAGAAAAGAGAATTTATATTTGAGTAAGGCAGCTTTATCCTTGGTGAGAAACTTAAAGGGAAACTAGGGGCTATTTTATCATGGAATACTTGTTGATATCTGAATTTTCGGTCTTTGAAATTGCATGGTTGTTGGACTTAGGAATATGGATATGAATGAACTAAGCTTTGACTCATTTTGGTTGCTTAAATTCCCATTTCATCATGATAGAGTGCATGCTTAGGAAACCATGATTCTCCTTGATTGTTATTTTATTTTTCTTCCAGTTTGACTGAGTTTATTTTATTTCTGCATGCTTGAGGACAAGCAATGGTTCAAGTGTGGTGTATTTGATAACGTGCATTTATGCCGTTATTCTATTGCCTATTTTGGGGTGTTTAAGAGCATGATTAGAGCCTTATTGTATCATATTTCATTTATATTTGCTCTAACCCCTAGGAAGATGCTATTTGCATATACATGCGCTTTTAAGTTTGTTTTGTCGGGTTTTGGAGATTAATTTTGACCAAGTAGATGGCCTCAAATTAATTGGCGTGCGAACTAAAGTTTCTCGAAATGATGTCCTCTACCTTCCACGAAGTTTCGAGCCAAAGGCCTTGAATGCCTTTTGGACCAATTGGCGTGCAAGCATATTACTGCATACCAGCCTTCTATATGATGCAAGGAAGCTTGGGGAAGAATTTCACCTAATTTGGAGCTGCACGCCAATTGGGAATATGACGTTCAAATTGACGTGCAGCCATATTTTTGCACCGATTCAGTCGTTTTGTTATGCTGATCATTCTTTCTTAAAGGACCTTGTTCATATTGTGCTTAGATTGAGAGATTTTAATGTTGGAAGTGCAACTTATCAAAACTACATCGTTTTGATAAGTTGTGACAGATGGGCTAAGGCACACTTTATAATACAGCATTCAGGCCCATCCAGCAGATATATAAGAAGGGCACAACACGTTAGAGGCAACACAACACGTCAAGGGCTTCACGTTTTTGGAGGAAACCTAGGGAGCAGCCGTGATTTTGGAAACTTGGATTGAAGTTCTGCTGCGTGGGTGATTAGAAGAAGATGTTGAGTTTTTCCTGTTAGTTTTGCTTGTAATCATGCGTGAGTAGTCTTTTAATCTAGGGGAGCAATGTAACCCCCTTGTTGGTGTGCTGAATTTATGGATATTGGGTTTGGATGATTGAGTTTTACATGTTTTATGAATCTGTTCTTATTCTTCTATCTCTAGGAAGTATATACCTAGGATTCTTAGCCCTAGTCTGGGGCAGATTGAGATTCATAACTTATTTGTAATTGGTGTGATCATTATCCTTTTACAAGTATGATTTATTGGCTTTGCATGTTTATGTTTTGATGACCATTCAGGCATATAACACTTAAAAGGACTGACAATGACCATTGTAGTACCTTGGCTCATGTTTAGCATGTTTTCAATGAAACAACCCCAATAATCATGATTCAGTAGAGACAACATAGGGAGGTGAAATTGTGAACCTAGATACCTTAATCCTTGATTTAAAACTCCAACGTGTTCTAGTTGTTTCCATTACAATTCAGATTTCGGTAGATATAATTTAAGTCTTTGAAGAGAACACAATTTATTTGCCAAGACTTTATTTGAAGCAAGAATAATTTGGTGGTTTGAGTTTAAGAGCTAGATAACCTGGTAATCTCTGGGATCGACCCCTTTCTTACTACGTTACGTTTAACATTAACTACGGGAATTAATAATTTTTGGAGAAGGGATTTAAACGACATTAGTTTAACTCTTTGGGGTGACGCTATAAAATCCACGTTCGTCACTCTACGGCTACGACCCTTTAGCTATAACCCTCGGCCTCCAAGATCTCCGAATTTGTAAGTCCGACAATTTCTTTAGAATAACCATATCCCTTGAGTTATAGTTTCATTTGTTTGCCGTCTTCATTGCATCGACTCTTCGACCTACGAGTCTGCGAGTCCTATTTTCTTAACAGTGTTCTAACACTTCGACTTTATGACCCTGGAGTCTACGAGTCTAGTTTACGTTCTGTTAATTGACGTAGGCGCTCTTAGAGACTCTACAGTTCTATGGGCTTCGAGTCTTCGAGTCATTCAAAGTTGGTTACTGTTCTTTAGAATTCTTCGACTCTACAAGTCTCTAAGTTTATTTAAGCTTGCAGTAACTCTCTCTTTTTTGCACTTCGACTCAACGACCTTCGACCCTGGATCTACGAGTCACAATGTGTTCTGTCACAATTTTCCTTCGAGTCTCCAGACCCTACGAGCCTACGAACCTCTTGCCAATATGTCCTGTGACAGGTCTACTTCTACGAGCTTCGACTCTTCGACCCTGCGACCTTCGGATCTTCGAGTCTCCGGACTTAGGATCGTATTTTGGCAACTTCATCAAATCCTATATTTCCAACACAGTACTTTTCCAAATTTAGTAAATATATAAGAATTACTATTTGTCAAAACTTCTATTTTTAACTTTAGCGAAACTAAAGTAATACACATTCATCAAATTATGCATTTGCATAGGCTTTAGATGAATCCAATTGGAATGCCTTTAAGCAAGGTTCTGCAAATCATTGTTCCCTCATGAGAACTCACCATATCGGTATTGATTATTCATGTAGCATTGCCTTTTAACATTACACATGTCTAATTTTTTACTTGCTATGTAGTGATAGTGTCGATATCTTTTAATCATAGTGTTAATATCCTTTAATCATTTCCATATAGGGTTTGGTATGGGATTTGTAAAGGGTTTGAACAACCGACCTCATTTTATCAATTTTTATTGTAGATGTCCACCCATATGATATTATATACTTTGTCATACATTCATTAAAAACATTTCTTTAGCAAAAATGTCTATGAGATGAGACTAGAGTGAAGGAATAGGATATTATTCCTACACGATGACTTCTCTAAAATTTTGCATAGTATTATAAATATTATTCATTGAACATAATACATCTCTATGTTATGCAAATATTTTTTTCAAATATTGCAACATGTGGTGACTTTGTGAACAAGTCAACATCATTGTTTATAGGTCTTTCACATCGATATCTTCATTCTTCAATAGTTTTTATGTATAAGCAAAGAATTTTGATGATAAGTGTTTCATTTTAGGTGAAGGATACTCACACCCTCAAGAATGATAAACACACTCACCTGTGTGAGATTATTATACTATCCATTTGTGCAATGACTAAGAAGCCCTTAAAAAAAGATGATTAACACACTCACCATTAATCTCTAAAAACCCTAATTTATATTATTTCTTCCACCATCACAAATAAACCCTAATATTCCATTCTTTTTCCACCAACACCAAACGGTGTGGAGAGAGATTCAATGTTGGAAGAAGATAATGCTTACCATATATTGAAGTGAATCATAATAGAGAGGTAAGAGGTCTTGTTTGAATCAGCCCCCCCCCCCCCCCTTAAAAAATGTTTACCCAACCTATCATTTGGTATTTACAATTCGAACAATGTTAATTTGTTTGAATATTGGTTCACGAACATTTACACTATGTTTGTGTATTAATTGTCAAATGGGTACAATATGTTCACACTACTAGTAACGAACATGTATAAGTGTTCACACTACTAGTGTCGAACATTACTATTATGCTCGAGAGGAATAGAACTTAAAGTTTAATTGGGTTCGGTGAACTTCAGTTCGAGAGGAATAAAACTTACATTTGAGATAAATATATTAATATTATTGTAAACTCAAACCGAAATTCATCGAACCGAACTAAACTCGAGTCGAAGTTCTGTTTCTCAAACAGTTCATCGAACGAATTAAGTCTTTTGCCTTCAATCAAAGTACCAAATATCCAACAATCTTCACATATTTGATTTAAAACCTTTTTAAGCAAATAAGTCTTCGGAATAACATTCACTTGAAAAATCAAGCTATTCAATGACGTAGCAAACTATTCATCTTTTGAAACAACTATAGTTTTGTCTTGTAAGTTAAACTCTCTTTTCCTACAAAATTCTGCTATCTCCTTGACCATTAACGTAGTCCATCTGCTATGTGTTTGAATAAAGATAGTAGAACATGAATATGATATTCCAATAAATATAATTGAATATTATTATGATATTCCAATAAAATAATTCAAACATTATCTAAATGTTTGACAACCTGCGTCACAAACAATTTCTTTTCTCATTATGCATATTATGATTACACTATATTCGTTCTACAAATTATGAAATTGATAAAAAAGTTAACTAATCTAGTGTACATTTTGAGGAGGGGTGCATTTATCCCTCCCCTTCATTTTATTACCTTTGATGCAACATTGTCTCTACATAGTAGAGGGTTTTTTATTGACCTGTAGGCCTCAAATTGTCTAAATATATTGTGTTAGTGATCGATACCAAATACATCCTTTACCGACTTCATATAATATTATCACTTTAACATACATTGATGAGGTGGATACAAATGTCGGTTTTTTGCGAGTGTTATGTGATGTTATACCTTCACAAGTGAATATATACCTAATTTGGTAACCTTGTTTTGTTTGGACTTGATAGGTAACTTGCATATGTAAAACTAACTAGTCTTGTCGTGCCTTGTGGTCCCAATCTCAACTATAATCATACTATGGTTAGCCTCAATAAGTACCAAAAGTGTACTTATCTACGTGTGTGAACTATAATTGTTTATGTCATGACAAGTAATAAAGTGTACCTAAGTGTACGTATGTCGAACCCACAAAAAATGTGTTAGCTCTAATAAGTACCGAAATTACTATAACTTTAACTTTATTTAAGAGATCAAAATTCAAGTAAATAAATTAAATAAAAATTTAATCCTAATTACTAATTACATGGAATATTATAGTTCTTATTTAGATTATGGTGCAATTCAAGGTTCCATATTATGTTTTCACCTAGAGTTAATTATGCCAAATATTAATTTATTGGATTTTAGTCTCATGCATGCTAGTATTAACCTCTTAGTTACATCTCGCTTGATATGTGAAGTTTCGTGTTTATCATTTACTAATGACCTTTGATCTGTGATATATTATAACTCCCAAGCCTATGATTTAAAATTGTGCAAGTAAGCCATATTGTCAATACATGCACACTAAACACTCGTAGTCCATTATATTAATCTCCCTTGGTTTGTGAAGATAATAGAATTCAAATCATGAAAACAACATATATATATATATATATATATATATACACATTGGATTTGTAAGTATTGAAAAAGAAGAGTTTAACCATTTATAAAGAAATCCATCCAAATAAATTAAGTATCCAACAATAATCAAAACTAGATTACAACATAACCAAAATTACATAATCAATCCTTAAAACATTGGTATGTGCAATAAAAATATCATGTTTTACAAGAGACAGAAAGAACTTCAAACCCAACCCATAATCAAGTATGAATACGAATAGCTCTCATCACACCCACAATCTCGTTTCTCACACACACACACATTGTGCCATGGCAACCCTATGCGAACTCATGTCAGGAAAACTTCTAGCAACTTACAATCCATAAAAAAACTTAGTTTATCACCCTCTAACAATCAAGTATGGTTTATATGACCCACTAAGTTTAGTTTAATGCAAAAAAGCATTTTATTTGTATCAAAATAGACAATTTTATAAAATCCACAATTTCAAGAATCCCAACATTTTTTTTCTTCAAATCTATCGTTCTTTCAAATTTAAGTAATGAAATGGAAAAGGCAAACTAGAATGATATGTATTTCACTTAAAACAATAATAATTCATTAAATCAAGAAATTACACAAGTGACTCGGAAAAGGCTTAAATAAAGTCCTTGCCTTTTTGTAATCAAAACCACGAGAAAGAAAATGGTAGTGATTAGGAATGATAACAGGGCAAGTTAGGACTGAGTACCAAGCAACCCGACCCTGTCTCGAAAGTACATAATGAATACTCAACCTTGCCTCACCCTAATATCGGAGCAACTTATCATGGCCCAAGGTCACCTGCCCCCGCCTTCGCCTCAACCCTATATCTATAATATCGATTCGACCGGGCTCGACCCGATTTGATAAACGATTATGAATTCATTAAAAATAAATTTGTAGCAAAGAAAATTTATATAAAAGAACAAACCATTAATGTCAACTATATAAAAACTCAAATTAAACAATCATTCAAAAATCTTCCATACATACCATTAAGGAAAATCAAATACAAAACAATAAAACAAAATATAGTTTAAACATTCAATCATTAAAACTCAATACAAATATTACATTACTCTAACTATCAAATTCTCTTCATCAATAATTACACACCTTAAATATATCATTAATTTTTCTTTTTTTAAAATGAGTCAACATGCTAGATTTCAACTTCAACTTGCATGAGCCGCTATCATCTTCATTTTCAATTTAAACTTGAGTATTTATTCCTTGTGGGCTTGTTCAAGGCGTCTACCATCAAAGGAGACTTACTAGTCTCAATGGATATGTAGAAGAAGAATATCAATTTGAAAAAAAAACCCGCACCGAACTCTCATCTCTCTCTTGAGCTACGCCTTGTAGCTACGGCCTCACCACCTAGCCAGCCATCTCCTTCCCCCTTTCTTCTTTCTCTCTTCTTTCCCCATTTCTTTTTCTCCATAGGACAGATCGGACACATGACACGTATTATCTCCATCGGACCAAGTCAACTCCAGTGGGTCAAGCACTTCATTGGCCGGGAGAAGAGGACTTAGTTATAGTTGTTTTCTAGTTGATTAAATAAGCACTTAATCAGCCGGGAGAAGAGGTCTGGGTTTTGTATCTTTCCCCGGATTTTGTGCATCTGCCGTTGCTATTTTATTGTGTTTGTTTTGCAAATACTCACTTGGCTTATAAATAACCGGTGAGCTATGGAATAAATCAGCGTGAAATGACTTGGATTCCCTCTTTTCTCCCTGATATCCTCTTTCCCTCCTCTTCCGTTCCCTAACATTACGCATCATTTGGTATCGAGCCGGTTTCATGGACACATGAGCCAAGAGTAATCCTGAGTTTCGCAATGAAGTCAGCGAAATCCTAGCTCGCCATGAATCTAGTTTCGACCAAATCCATGGTACCCTCCAAACCGTTTTGACAGAGCTACATGCCGTAAGAGCATCACAAAACGATCCGTCCATTGATAACCCATTTGCCCAAGCGGGACCCTCCCAAAGTCGCCCAACTACCGATACCAACATCAACCTTGACAGGGATTGTAATAACTACGGTGACCGAGCCCGAGCGCATTTGAAGCTCTCATTTCCCAAATTCAACGGAGAAGACCCAACCGGCCGGGTCTTTAAGGCCGAATAGTATTTTGATTTTAATAATGTGGCTCTTGATCGGCGAGGTCCAACTAGCCTCGTTTCACCTCGAAGGAATAGCTCAAGTGGCTCCTGGTGGGCGACTAAGTTCAGAGGACCTTTGAACTGGAACGAATTAACCAAGGCCCTACTACTCCGCTTCGGCCCTACCGACTATGAGGATCCCTCTGAAGCTTTTACCCGCCTCAAGCAAACTTCAACGGTTGCTACCTATCAAGAAACCTTTGAGAAGCTTTCACATCGGGTTGATGGATTGCACGAGAGTCACTTGGTGGGCTGCTTTCTTGTGGGACTGCAGGACGAGATACGGCTGGATGTCAAACTCAAACAGCCCCTCTCCTTAGCAGACGCCATTGGGGTTTCCCACCTAATTCAAGAGCGAAATTCTTTACAAAAGAAGGGGTATGTTTCCTCCCGTTCCCAGGTGGCGACCTCGCCCACGATCCGCCCCGAACAAAGACAAAGAGAGTCCTTGGGCCACCACCCACACCGAAGGTGGGACAACAATCGACCAACACCCAACCAGTTTGGAAGCTTACAAGTCAAGAAGCACATTTTTATATTCGAAAATAAAGATCACATTTTAAAAACAAAAATAACATGTTCTAAACATTGCGTAATGAAATTTATTTTACTTTTCAAGTACAACTTATAAAGAAAACAATAAATGACAAAGTTTATCTTTTTCACATAAAAATTTGTCGTTTCAATAATTACACTTTATGCTAGACAAAGTTTTATATGATACTTCGTTAAAACTATTTGTGTATTTGCATTGCCCATATAAACACTTGTTTAATTGTAAAAGCGAAAAAGAATGATGAACCAAGCTACGTAAAAGAAATGTAATGCGAGGCCACACATAAATTATAAAGACTCGTATTTGGGTAGTGTTGAGAGATAGCCATTCTATGGGAATGCAACTATTTGGACGGTAGTGTAGTCATCGATGTGAGCATTTTGACAGTATTGGGCCCGATTCCGGGTCGGGGCCCCAAGTGGCCCGATTATTGACTTTTTGGGGTTTATTGGTTAACCTTGCGTTCGAGCAATCATTTGAGTATGCAAACAATGACAGGTGATGTGCTCGTCATTTCGAGCGTTTTGTGATAATTGAGCTCAATTTGGAGTTTGTGATCTCAGGAGGTCAATTATTGTTGGGAGGCCAATTATTGGCAACATGATATAAATAATTAAGAAATTGCCTTATCCCTTTAATTGCTTGGTGCGTGTGTGTTTGAGCAAGAGAGAGAGAGAGAGAAGGTGAAGAGCTTCCTTTAGTGATTTAGGGCGATTAGTGTTCGTGGATCGCAAATAATCTTTCCAGGTAGGTGTCCTTGAATCTCTTATCTCGATCTTGTTTTTGAATATGCATGAATTTATCATGATTTATGACATTGAGTATGAACCCTAGCTTTTGGGGAAACCCAATTTTGGGTTAAATCTAATGGTTTAGCATAAGATCCGTGGGTAAGAACTGATTTATATTAGTTTGGGTATGTAATTTTGTAGTCTGTTGAGTAAAACGTGGTTTTGTGAGTGTTGTGTTGGGGGTCGCTGGGTTGATTCCAGAAAAGGAACAGACAAAAACGACGACGAACAGTACCCTGGGTGAACTTTAGGGTCGAAGTTTGTAGTCAGCATCTTCGTAGTCAGCAGCTTCGTAGTCAGCAGCTGTAGTCAGCAGCTTCATAGTCAGCAGCTGTATAGTTAGCAGCTACGGAGTCCGCAGCATCGCTCCACAACAGTTCTTCTGCAGCTTCGTTCTGCAGCAGTAGTCCGTAGCATCGTTCCGCAGCAGTGGTTCCGCAGCAGTGTTCCATAACAGTTGTTCCACCGTAGTGCAACTGCACTGGACTGGACAACCCATTGGACCATTTACATTGTAACCATTAAGTAAGTATTACTTAAGTTACGGTGTAAATAATGAAAAAACCCCCTTTTAGATTCAAAGAAAAATACTAGAAAATTAAATTTCACTCTTTCAAAATGTGAAAATTGGGATTTAATGTAAAATCTCGGAGAAATCCAATTTTTTGTAAAGGTGAATTTTTGGAAAGTGGGTTAGACATCTCAGAAAAATCCCCAAAAATCAGATTATCTTAATTATGATATGGAGACCCAATGCCGGGACTTTTTATTTCAAGAAAACAATTTCTATGGGTATCTCCTTCCTTAGTCAAGGAATGATGATCGATTTATGAAGACTGGCTTCAGTTATAAAGGGAGTATGGTGAACCTTAATGCCATATTGGTGTTAGTATGTTGGTTTAAGGAATTAGGGCTTGGGCTCTATGACTTGTTGGGTTCTCACTATGAGGCTAAGGCCTGTGTAGAGCCATTGAGCTCGTGGAGCTAGGGCCGAGTGCCCCGAGCCGGGATCCCATGGAGGATCGTGGACAAGTCGTCTCTGTGTGGGCGGCTGGGTCTTGATGTTTGTTTGCAGCGTGTGTCCGATGATTGTGCACACTACACGGTGCACGAGTACACCGAGCATGTAGTATAGACTTGTATATTTGCATGATGTGGAGTATTAGGGTCACCTACTGAGCTTGTCGCTCACCCCTACTTGTTATTTCCCCTTTTCCAGGTGTAACTCAAGACTAGTGGAGGACTTTCTCCCAGGAGGACGTGCCCACTACTCGATGTATGATATAGTATTGTATTTTGTATTGTTTTGTGTGATATCCCCAACATGGGTCCGTGGACGGTTGTATTTGCATCTGTTTGTGATGTGATGTCTGTATGATTGTTTGACTTATTGTATGCATGATGATATATGGGAAAGTATAGGATTACCCTTGATGTATGACCGTACAGGGTTGCATGATTGAGGCAGACCCGTGGTGTAGTCTCTATTGGTGCTAGTCACCAATCCTTTGACCTTTCGGGTGTGGACAAGGGGAAGTCATGTTCCTGGTTCCGGGTTCCATGGAATTTGGGGGCGTGACAAGTTGGTATCAGAGCATGGTCTAGCGGACCTAGGTTAGTGAGAGGTGGTTAATTGATTCCATGTGCCTTGGGAAAGCTGTAGGGAGGGCGGTTGATCAACGCAGTCCTTACATGTATTCTAGGTTATGTTGGTGTTAGTTAGATCATCCTAGGAGCATATGTAGGAATGGATGCATCTCTAGTGGTATGATTGTGTGCATATAGGGTACTAGATTGTCTTTGTGTGTGATGTGATTGCATTTGGTGCCTGAATGGCACGTGGCCATGAGAGCCAGGACTTGATTTTGTGTGCCCTAAGGGGTGACACGATGCTATATGCATGGTTGTGGACCTACAGGTCGTGTGGTGAGAACCTATGAGTTAATTTGTGCCTTTGATGGATGTTTGTGCTAGCGGTGCTAGTGTTGATTGTTTGTTGTTTATTTTTGTGGCTAATGTGATGGCGCCACCGAGGAGAGTTGTTCGAGGCCAGGGCCCGGCCGGAGGAGCCCACGATAAAGTCGGGGCACCAAGGGCGGCCAGAGTTCGCCGGTTCTGTTGTAGGACCTGACTTGGCTCAAGTGTTGCTTCGATTCAGGAGGCCATGCGGGGTATGCAAGGCTCAATGAGGGAGATGACTAAGGAGGTGGATGAGATGAAGAGGCAGCAGCGACCTCGGCGACCACCGCGGCCTCAGCGACGGGAGGCGAGGGTGGTGCGGGAGTTACACCAGCGGGGAGGTCATGACAGAGCCGGCGCGACGAGGAGTGGACTGGGCTGCACGGTTTTTGAAACACGCACCCAGGACTTTTGAGGATGGTTCACGGCCGAGGGCAGCCGAGGACTGGATTAGGTGGACGAGAGGACATCTTTGAGATGATTGGGGTGCCAGATGAGGAGCGGGTGCAAGTGGCTACGCACTATCTATTGGGTATCTCACGTAGGTGGTGGGAGTCCACTAGATCTGTCCATGACGATCGAGATGAGCTGGAGAGAGTTTGTGGAGTGCTTCTTTGGGGGGGTATTTTCCCAGCTCGTTGCGGTATGCACGACGGAGAGAGTATTATGAGCTTCAGCAGGGTAGCCAGACTGTGAGTGAGTATGTGCAAGCCTTCACAGATTTAGGGCGGTTTGCTCTTGAGGCTTGGGAAAAGGAAACCTGTAAGTCGCAGGATTTTATTCAGGGCTTGAGGCCATCTTTGAAAAATAAGTTGGAGGTGATGCAGTTGACCAGCTACAGGGAGGCGGTCGACAAGGCACTTATTATTGAGAGAGGTTAGGATCAGGCGAGAGCCTAAAGACCGGGAGGTTCGGCAGGTCCAAGCAAGAAGAGGCAGAGTAGGGATAGAAGTGCCACTCGGCCTGAGAGGAGGCAGGTGCGAGAGGGTTTCTAACTAGGCGGTGGGACCCCATGAGAGTTCAGCCAACCGGGAGGTCAAGTACTTGTTGGAGCTGTGGTTTGACCGGACACTTGTCGAGAGACTGGCCGAGGAAAAAGATGACATGTTACCTGTAATGCCCCCAAATTTAAGACCTCCAAACCAGGTGCGTTGGCGGAGATTAAATATACAAGTTTGATATAAATTTCAAACTATTACTTATTTCATCAAACAAACCATTCATTATTACAAATTTCAATCCAAGATCTTTAAGGTTTAGGGGTATAGAGACTAAGTGTCCTTAACCCATTATTACATAACAAGCACATGAGCAATCAAACTTATAAATCTTTAAAATTCCACACAACTTTATTTCCAAGCACTTCTCGACTCCTTATCTTAGTTTCTCCATTCCTTTAATTACCTGGGGTTGAAAATAAATCATAAAAAGGGTGAGCTCAAATAGCCCGATGAGGGTAAACACAAGTGGGTAAGGAAAATCATAAAGATATCATACATGGGAAATACCATATAACATTTGCACATCATACATGATCAACATTTCACAAGGGACTCATAACATGGAAGATTATGTTTGGACATCGTATCATAACATCATGATCCAGGTTAACTACCCAGATACCATATCATAACATAATATATTATCAGCTGGATTGACACTCTCCAGTGATGTTCTTTACCTAATACATTGGAGGTCTTTCTGGAACCACCTATCATAAACTTACTTTGTCCAAACATAAGAGGTTATAACAACTTTAACATACATAACATGAGGCATATCCTAGAATTCCAATAAAACATTCAAGGTTAACAAGGATAACCACGAATATCAAAATGGTTATCTACCCCAATCAATAGCATAGATTATCAAGAGAGAGATTCAAAAGAGACTAATGTTCTCAACAATAAAATTAAAATAGAAGAATAAGAAACATAAAATTCTTATAATCATAATTTCATAGAAATAAAAGAGAATAAAACAAGATATATGTAAGGACTCGTACCTTGAGTTAGTCACGCTTTTACGTTCGAGTAGTTTTTCTAGATTTTGACCTAGTGAATGGGCTCAAATGAATTCACGTGCAAAAGGAAAGATGCTTAGAATGATGTTCTCTATCTACCACAGAGTTTCAGGCCAAACGGACGTGTATGTGAGGTGCACGTGAAATGGGTCCATTTCACGTGCAAGTGTGGTTGTCTTCACATGATGCAGGAGGCTAGGGGTGAAGTTTAAGCGCATTTGGAGTGCATTTGGAGTTGCACGTGAATTGGGGAATTCACGTTCAAATTGGCGTGCGGCCATATGTTTGCATGGTCCCCTTGGTTTTGACATTCTAATGAACTTTCTCCAAAGGACCATGTTGAAATTCGAGTATTTTGGCCTATATGGGGCGGAAAGGTGCTAACTTGTGTGATCAAAACTACGTCGTTTTGATCCTGGGATTACTTAATCAAAACTACGTCGTTTTGATGTGGGTAGTGTCTATATAATGAGGGCTTGAGTTTGAGTTTAGGGTTCTTGTGTTCTTCTTTGCTGCAGTGCTGCTTGGAGAGAGAGAGAGAGGATCTCCGGGCGATTGCCGTGGTGGTTCGCGTCGTTGGAAGGTGTCTAGCATGGAGGTTAGGACAAAAGTCCGAGGTAGGGATTCATGTTCTTCCTAACTCTCCTCTGTTCTAGGATATTCGCCTGTATATATATATATCATATGTAAATCCATATAGGTGTGATCTCCTATATGGATGTTGGCTTCGATGGTGATAACGTGCATTTTATGCCGTTATTCTAGTGTTTATTTAGGATGTTTAAGAGCATGATTAGAGCCTTATTGCTTCATATATCATATATATTTGCTCTAACCCCTAGGAAGATGCTAGTTGCAAATACATGCGTTTTTAAGTCTGTTTTGGCAGATTTTGGACCTCACTTTTGACATAGTAGATGACCTCAAACAATTGGCGTGCAAGAACAAAAGTTTCTTAGAATGATGTCATCTACCTACCACAGAAATTTCAGAGCATTTGGAGCTAATTTGGAGTTGCACGTGAATTCACCCATATCACGTGCAAGCATATTTTTGCCTCTCAGGCTTCTACAGGATGCAAGGAAGCTTGGGGAGAAGTTTGAGTGATTTGGAGGTGCACGTGAATTCACCATATCACGTGCAAATTGGCGTGCAGAGATATTTTTGGACCGATCCAATCGTTTTTCCATGCTGATCATTTGTTCCTGAAGGCCCAAGTCCAAATTGTGGATGGAAGATAGAGTTTTTAATGTTTCGAGTGTTACTTATCAAAACTACGTCGTTTTGATAGATGGGCTAGGTTACACACCTCAAGGCCCATCCAAACTCTATAAATAAGAGCTCTACGCCCTCTGTGTGCAAGCCAAACCCCCTACACGTTTTTAGAGAGAGAGAGAGGCTCCACGACTTGGAGGTGCTCCTTGACCTAGGAGAGCAGCCGTCGCGGCCGGCCGTCGCGGATTTTGGAGCTTGGATTTGAAGCTTTGCTGTGCGCGTGATCAAGAAGAAGATGTTGAGCTTTTCTGCTTTGGTTTTGCTTGTAATCATGCGTGAGTAGTCTTTTAATCTAGGGGAGCAATGTAGCCCCCTTGTTGCTTTCTTGTGTTTATGAATATTGGGTTTGGATGATTGAAGTTTTGCATGTTTTATGAATCTGTTCTTAATTCTATCTTTGGATGTACACCTTGGTATTTTAGCCCTAGTCTCAGGCGGATTGAGATTCATAACTTATTTGTAATTGGTGTGATCATTATCCTTTTGCAAGTATGATTTATTGGCTTTGCATGTTTGTGTGTTTAGATGACCATTCCTGCATACAACTCTTAAAAGGACCTCAATGACCATTTGTTGTCCTTGGCTTATGTTTAGCATGTTTTCAATCAAACAACCCTAATACCATGAACCAGGAAAGATAACATAGGGAGGTGAAATTGTGACCCTAGATGCTTTTAATCCTTGAATCTTAACCCTAAAATCAGTTTACTTTCTTTGTTTATTCGAAAAACCAAATAAAAATTAGATCTTTAGGTTAAAAAAGAAAACTTTTTGCCAAGACATTTTATAGAACAAGAGTAATTGGGTGATTTGATTTGAGAACTAGAGAACTAGGTTAATCCTTGTGGGTTCGACCCCTTTCTTGTTGCTATTCTTTTAGTGCAAACTTAGGGAATTTATTATTTTGAAGAGAGATTTAACGACGTTAGCTAGCTCTTTTAGAGAGGCTAAAAAATCTTGTCTGTCAAATTGGCGCCGTTGCCTGGGATTCAACGGTTAACTAGTTTTTAAAATCAACATTGAGTGAAATTGTTTGAATTCCGATCTTGGTGTTTTATTTTGTCTTTTATTTTCTGTTATTTTGTGTTCTTTATTTGTTTATTTTGCATTGTTCGGAGCTGCTGGGTGTGTTCTTGTTGTTGTTTACAGGAACATACATCAAGGATTCCTAGTTGTGCATGCAAAGAGAGGAGGATATACAATTTACGCGGGAACCTGAAAGGTTGTTCGAGCTCGTCGTAGAAGCGACTAGGGGAAGCGAACGTGAGGCGGAAGAAGCACTACAAGGCTTGGAGCAATCCGTAGGCGATCCGATGGCAGATCTCGGACCGATGGTGGTGCACCGCAAGGAGGGGCCAATTACAATGGCCAATATCCGGAAGAAGAGGGTAATAGGTTTATGCCCAGAACCTTCTTAGATTATGCGAGGCCGATGATGTCGGACCATTATTCGGGATTCGGCAGACAAGAGTCCAAGCAAATAGCTTTGAGTAAGCCGGCGTTGATCAACATGGTGAGCAACAACGCGTTTGGAGGAACAGCCGTGGATGATCCACACCAAGATATGATGAGGTTCTACCCGGTGTGACACCATCAAGATCAACAATGTGTCGGAGGAGGCCATAAAGCTAAGGCTTTTTCCTTTCTCTTTAAAGGATAGAGCTCTTGGCTGGTTCAACAGTTGCCAGGAGGTTCAATCATCACTTGGGAGGAGATGCAGTCAAGTTCATGTCAAAGTACTTCCCTCCTTCCAAGGTGATCCAGCTAAGAGGAGAGATTAGCGAGGTTCAGGCAAGATGAGATGGAGACTCTTCATGAAGCTTGGGAGCGTTTCAAAGACTTAGTGAGAAGATGCCCCGATCATGGAAGGCCCCAGTGGATTCAAATTGAATCTTTCTACACAGGTCTTCAGTCCCATTCACAAGACAAGGTGAATGCACCTTTGGAGGATGCTTGATGAATCTAGAGCCCGACGCAAGAGCGAGCTCTTGGAGAGGTTGTCATTAGCTGATTGGCGGTGGTCTAATGTGCGTACTTCAAAGCCAAGGGAGAAGATTGCTTCAGTTGAAAATTCTTCCAATGATGTGCAAGCACGATTCAAGCTTTAGTGAAAGGCATGGAAGTATTGGCTCTTAAAGTTGAAGGATCACAAGCTTTACCGGTAGTTGAGCGGCTGGAGTGGAGCTGAAGAAGCAAATTATGTTGGAGGAAAGGGCTTGTACCGAAAACAGCAATTTTATCCTCAACAACAACAATAGGGTACAACCAGGAATCAGCAAGAATCTCAACCATTTCAGAGAACTCGAACCGAGGGGGAGATACCTCATTTCAAGACAAATATGTGCCCCCCAGGGATGAAGCGAATCCGTATGCTACGGATAATTATTTACACCCACCTCCAGGATTCGAGCGAAAAACGGCCTCGGCCCATGCAAAGAAAGAGGAAGGGTATATCGAAATGTGGATGAGCCAACCAAAAGAGAGGATAATTTGGAGGAAAGAATGAAGAATATAGAAAAGCTGCTTGTGAGTTTGGCTCAGAATGTAAATCAAGGGGTGTCAACCAATACTTTTCCAAGTGACACTGAGGTGAACCCCAAGGAGAGTTGCAAGGCTATAACTCTAAGGAGCGGGAAGACACTGAATGAAGCTGAGGAGCCTAAGAAGAAGGCAATTCCAGAAGAACAAAGCAGACCCTTGGAAGTCGATGACCAAGGAAAATCAGATAAAAGTCAAGAAAAAGTGCAAGAAAAGAAGGACAAGCAAACAGTCAAGACAGAATAGTGAAGAACAAAGGCAAGAGCTCAGGCCTACTATGCCATTTCCTCGAGGCCGAGGAACCAGAGGGTTGAAGAAGAGTATGAGCGCTTCCTGAGTTTGTTCAAGAAGCTTGAGATTAACATTCCATTTGTGGAAGTTTTGGAGCAGATGCCTAGGTACAGAAAATACATCAAAGATTTTGTGACAAAGAAGAGGAAATATGGGGATCATGAGACGGTGGCGATCACTAACGAGGTGAGCAAGTGTTGTTCAACGAGTTTGCCCATCAAGCATAAAGATCCGGGCAGCTTTAATCTCCCTTGTGTGATTGGCAATGCACCGCAACGAAGAGGCCCTATGTGATTTAGGGGCCAGCATCAATTTGATTTCCTTTGCTTTGTACAAGCACTTGGGCTTAAGGGCATGAAGCCCACTTCCATATCATTGCGGTTGCTGACCGGTCCACTGGAAGACCTGAAGGAATCATTGAAGATGTGCTAGTTAAAGTGGGCTCCTTCATATTTCCAGCGGATTTTGTTGTTTTGGAGATGGAAGAAGATAGAGGAGTTCACTACTCCTTGGAAGACCGTTTCTCGAACGGGTTGCGCATTGATTGATGTTGCTCAAGGGCAGCTAACTCGAGAATTAATGAGGAGACCTTAGTCTTCCACATGGGGAAGGCTTTGCAAGGTCAAGAGGAGGAGGACCGCCTTTGGGTTGAAGACCTTGAGGAATTGGTGGAAGATTACTTGGCGAAGAAATTACCACCACCAATGATGGAGCCCTTCAGCTTATAGAGCTCAACAAGATGAAGAGATGTACTTGACAGTGAGGAAGATGAGCAAACTACAAACTCTTTGAAGCAAGCCGAGGAGGAGAAAGAAGATGACGTGCATCCAGCTCCCGAATCGAAGGAGCTGCCTGGACACCTAAGGTATGAATTTCTAGACTCTACAAATCAATTCCCTGTCATTGTTGCTTCTAATTTGAATGATGTGGAGTGTACCCAATTGTTAGAAGTCCTTAGGAAACACAAAAAGGCCCTAGGATGGAACATTGAAGACATTAGGGGTATTAGTCCAGGGATTTGCATGCATAAGATTTTAATGAATGATGATTTTAAACCCACCGTTGGAAAGACAAAGAAGATTAAACCCTGCTATGAAAGAAGTTGTTAGAAAAGAAATTTTAAAATGGAAAAATGCGGGAATAATTTATGCTATTTCAGATAGTGAGTGGGTGAGTCCATTGCATGTTGTGCCCAAGAAAGGGGGCATGACCGTGATTAAGAATGAGAAAAATGAATTGATTCCATCTCGACCGTGTGACGGGGTGGAGAGTGTGTGTTGACTATAGGAAGCCGAACAAGGCCACTAGGAAGGATCATTTTCCTCTTCCTTTCATTGACCAAATGTTGGATAGAGTTAGCCGGTATAGTCACTACTGCTTTTTAGATGGCTATTCCGGGTATAATCGGATCATGGTTAAGCCCGAGGACCAAGAAAAGACCACCTTTACGTGCCCTTTTGGCACATTTGCATTTAGGAGAATGCCATTTGGGCTTTGTAATGCCCCTGCCACCTTTCAAAGGTGTATGATGGCTATTTTTCAGGGTTTGGTTGAGGAGATCATGGAGGTCTTCATGGATGACTTCTCGGTGTTTGGTTCCTCTTACCAACAAGGTGCTTGAGAAATCTAGATGTGGTCTTAGAGAGATGTGAGGAGAAGGAACTAGTCCTAAATTGGGAGAAATGCCATTTCATGGTAACAGAGGGGATAGTTCTAGGGCACAAGGTGTCCGGACATGGTTTGGAGGTAGACAAGGCAAAAATCTCCACTATTGAGACTCGCCACCTCCAACTAATGAAAAAGGAGTGAGAAGTTTCCTTGGCCATGCTGGCTTTTATAGGAGATTCATTAAGGACTTCTCAAAAATTGCAAAACCCATGAGTAGGTTGTTAGAAAAAGACACTAGCTTTGAGTTTAATGCAGATTGCTTAGAAGCTTTCAACATCCTTAAGGGTAAGTTAGTCACCGCACCGTTATAGTTACACCTGACTGGGCTCAACCTTTTGAGCTAATGTGCGATGCGAGTGATTATCTTGTGGGGGTAGTCTTAGGGCAAAGGCGAGAAAAGGTGTTTAGGGTCATTTACTATGCTAGTAAGACCTTAGATGATGCTCAACATAATTATACCACCATCGAGAAAGAGTTGCTAGCCGTGGTTTATGGGCTGCAACAAGTTTAGACCCTACCTTTTGGGGTCTAAAGTCATTGTTTATACCGATCATGCTGCATTGAAATACTTGTTTGCTAAAAAAGAAGCTAAGCCACGCTTGATTAGATGGGTTCTCCTCTTACAGGAATTTGACCTTGAAATTAGAGACACAAAGGGAGCCCTAAATTCCGTGGCTGATCACCTCTCCCGTGTGGAGAATGCACCTAAGTCTCTACCCATTGTAGATGACTTTCCCGATGAGAAGTTGTTTGAGGTGCATCATCTTCCTTGGTTTGCTGACATAGCAAATTATTTAGCCACTGGATTCATACCCAAGCAGTTAGACTACCACCAGAGAAAGAAATTGGTAGTGGACGCTAGGAAATACATTTGGGAAGACCCAATTCTTTATAGGAGGTGTCCAGACCAAATCATAAGAAAGTGTGTCCTTGAGGAGGAGGTAGATGACATAATACATCATTGTCATGCATCACATTATGGGGGCCACTTTGGGGTGCAGAGAACTGTGGCTAAGATCATGCAGTGTGGCTTTTATTGGCCTCACATGGTGAAAGACACCTATGTCTACATCAAAAAGTGTGATAGATGTCAAAGGGTAGGTGGTTTGTCTAGGAAAAATGAGATGCCCTTAACCTGGAATCCTTCCGGTTGAAATTTTTGACATTTGGGGCATGGACTTCATGGGGCCATTCCCCAATTCGATGGGTTTTCATACATTTTGCTTCTGTGGATTATGTGTCTAAGTGGGTAGAAGCTATTCCTACTAGAGTGAATGATGCTAGGGTTGTGACTCACTTCCTTACTAGGAACATCTTTAGCCGTTTTGGGACACCAAGGGCTATAATCGATGATGAGGGTAGTCATTTCTGCAACAAATTGTTTGACAAATTGTTAAACAAGTATGGTGTCACTCATAGGAAGTCTTTAGCTTACCACCCACAAGCTAATGGACAAGCGAAGTGTCCAACAGAGAGATTAAGGCCATTTTAGAGAAAACTGTTGGAGCCAATAGGAAAGATTGGTCTCAAAGGCTTGATGAAGCCTTATGGGCATATAGGACAGCTTACAAAACTCCCATTGGGATGTCACCTTACCGTATTCTATATGGTAAGGCATGTCACTTGCTGTGGAACTAGAACACAAGGCTCATTGGGCCTTGAAGAAGTTAAATTTCAACCCACAAGAGATCAAGGAACTTAGGATGACTCAATTAATTGAGTTAGATGAGCTTAGGTTGGATGCCTATGATAGTGCTAAATTTTACAAAGAAAGAACTAAGAAATGGCATGATAGGCAACTCAACAATGAACCTTTAACCTTAGGACGAAGGTTCTTCTATTTAACACAAGGTTGAGGTTATTTCCTGGCAAATTAAGGTCCAAGTGGATGGGACCTTTTGTGATAATTGATAAGAAGCCATATGGGAGCTTTGAGCTCCAAGTCGTAGATGGCAAGAAATTTTGGGTGAATGGCAATAGGCTGAAACCTTACTTTGATTCAACTCGAGAGGGAGATAGTTGATTCCCTCTCTTTCACCATTGCATGATCATCACCGAAAGTCTAGCTACGGACTTTAAATAAAGCGTGGTTGGGAGGCAACCCAATGTTTATTGTTGTGTTTTATTTTATGTTATTTTCTCTTATTTGTTTTCTTCAATAAATTTGTTTGCAAGCTAACCATTGTGCAGGAGACTTTGTTCCTTTCTTAGCTAACCATTTGTAGGATGAGCAAATTATTGGGTCCTGAACATGTGGAACTATTTTTAAAGTCAAAGTCAAGGAGCAAGGAGCAAGTGAAGCCCAAAAGTGTTTGAAGATGGGCTCAAACAATTCACGTGCAAGACTTAAAGATGGTCCATAATGCATAAGCAACTCAGTGGAGAAATTTGGGCCAGTTTGGGCCGAACGTGAATTTGAACGTGAATTGCCCAATTCACGTGCAACTCCTTTTGAGCTGTAACTTTCCGGAATGGTAGATGAAGACCATGTGATTCACGTTTACTCTTGCACGCGAATTGATAGGCTGTCATATGGAGGCCCAAAAATGCAAAATACCGATTTTAGCCCTCCTAGAAGCTTCCCACAATTCACGTGCGAAGGGGAGTATTGCTTGCCAGCTCGGTGGGGACCCACCACCAAAGTTTGGGACGATTCCGACTTGCACGCCAATTCAGCCAATTCACGTGCGAGAGGGTATTTTGGTCGAAACACTCGAAAAGTTAGGGGCACGTGTATCACGCCAATTGGAGCCTCTTTCCTTCGCACGCTATATAAAGGGAGGCCATCTTCAAAGGCTTCCACACCAAAATCACTCCAGATCCGAGTATTAGAGAAGCTCGCCTTTTTGCTCTCTTGCTCTTCGGTTTTTCGCTCTTGTTCTTATTTTCTCATTCCAAAGATGGTGCGCACAAGGAGGACCGGCCAGAGGAGGTGCACTCACCTAGTGCCGATAGTCAACCTGAGGAGGAGATACTCTTGGGGCATGCTCTGGACATGCGAGCTTTGGAGGCTTCGTAGCTGGGTTGGGCTAGAGAGGTGGTCGTTAAAATTCAAACTCGGGATTACAAAGGTTAGTATCCGCCCGACCAGCTATTTCCTATTCTCGCCTTACAAGACTTCTATGCATCCGTCTCTGGGAGTGAGGATGAACTGATAGGGGTTGTGCAAGGGGTTTATGTCGAATAACCCCGATATTATTAGAAATTGCTTTAACCTCCCCGAACCCGGTAGTAGTTTCCCTCGGTAAGCCTAGGAGAATTTGGTACTGCATGTAACTATGCTAGAAAATTTCAAAGTCGAAGGCGGTATACCAAGAATGGTTTTGTTGGAAAATTTAGATGCCTAGCTTACCTGGTAGGGAAATGCTTATTGATTCAGACCAGTGGGCTAGATAGTGTGCCTAAGCCACACCTGGAGTTCATGTATAGCATTGATCACATGCTAAATGTGGATTGGGCCACTACCATTTTTAATTGGTGGAAGAAAAACTCATCCAAGCGATAAATGGCAGAATTTTGTGTGTGATATTTCAAAGCATGCCCGCTTTGCAATTTTCCTCCATGGAGAGCATTACTTTTCCTTCTCACCGGGTGTTAAGAGTATTGCAAGTGAAGGAGGTTTGGGGGTCAGCACCAGGAGGTCATTGGGCAACCAATGTTCCTCCTCCATCACAGCCCGCTAGGCACGGTGTTCATGTGGAGCGATCCACGAGACTTTGCAAGGGAGACCTCTCCTCATTTGGATCAAAGGAAGCAAACTCTATACGGACTCACCGCCATGTACATGCGGTTCAATGTACACAAAGAAGACATTTTCAATTTCTTTCAAGGCATTAGTGGGCGGGTGGTGAGCGAAGTGGAGGTCATCAATTGGGCGATCACTAATGGGCACATCACTAATGCCCAATTTGAAGAATTAATGGCCCTCATCTCCGGAGACCAACACGCTACTTCACAACCTAGAACCCAGAACATGGGAGGCCCCCGATGTAGCCGCTCATGCATCGCCTAGAGCATGGGAGGCCCCGAGCTCCTCCCGCTGCATCTATCGAAGCTTGGAGGGAAGAAACACAGCAGCTCAGGGAGGCCAATGCCCGAACCCAGCGCGAGGTGGAAGCCCCGAGGAAGGACAACAAAGAAGTCAAAGGCCTCCTAGGCAAAATCTGGAAGGCTTTGAGCAAGAGGAAAGCATCAAAACGTTCTCCTATAGTGGAGATATCTGATGAAGAACCCTCTCCATCCCCTGAAGATGCTTATCCAGCCCAGGCGAGTCCACCTCAACAAGAACCTTCGGCCCCGGCCATCTTACTCTCACCCAGGAGGGAGGCGGCGCCGGAACAGGGTATTCACCCTTCCAACCTCAAGAGGAGGCAGAGCCAGCGGCAAGGGTATTCACCCTTCCGGCCTTTTACAGATCCCGCATATTCTCAGGCCCTGGTGCCTGCTATACTTCCAAGATCTTGGGGTGCATACATGCCTGCTGAACCTGAAGATCTACTTGGCCCTCCTGTTCATTTAACCATTAATCCAGCTTTATCGTCTGAAGAGAGCCAAGCAAACATTTGAAGAATTCATCAATTCCACAGGTCATAGGGCTCGATTTATACGGGATAATGATATCTTCACTCCTTTTAGCTTGAAGAGGATCTCAGAGAATGAATATCTCTATGCCGACGAGATAGACCTCTTCTGCCGGACCATGCGGTATGTAGTGGAGGCTGAGCCTCATAATTACCCCTTAGCTGGGTACACTTCCATCATGCTGTGTGAGCTTTTCAATCAACCCTTGTCCGAAGAGGTGTGGCGCCAACGCATTAATGGAGAGAATGAAGGGCACCGCCCTTGGCATGGTGTGCATGAGGTGCTAATTCCGGTGCACATTGACCGCCACTATGTACTTGTCCGTGTGAATCTGGATGTAGGCCATGCTGTGCTATATGATCCAAGCCAAGGCGAAGGGTTTGCTAAACGGAAAAGACAGCTAGTGCATGGGTTCATCAAACGCATGAAAGTGGCAATGATCAAAGAAGGCTTGTTGGCGGACAAGCTCCCTCTTATTCACTACAATGAAATGCAAATTCCCCAACAGCCTGACCAATTCAGCCGTGGGATCTTTGTTTGCTACTACATGATGGGTATTCGAAGGGAAGGAAAATTGGGAAGTGCGCGGCGAGACGTCGGCTGACTTTGTGGCTCAGGTGCGACGAATGGTGGCCAATGTCATCTACTATTACAGTGTGCCAAACCAGGGGTAACTGTTTTTCCTACTCCTTCTTTTATGCCATGCGGACATAGCATATTTTAAGTGTGGTGTATGGGGAGTGACTTGAGCCACTTGCTTGTCTTTTATGTTGTGATTGCATGTTTTATTTATAATTTTAAACAAAAAAAAAAAAATGTTTTTAGTTGCATGATTGTTTGAGTTGTTTGCTTGAATGATTTGTTTGTGGAGACATGGATATTAAGTATGCAATTTTGGCTTAAAATTTAATTTTTATGCCACATTAGTATCATGTTGTGATAAGGGTGTTAAAGTAGTTAAAATGTGCTCGAATTGGTTTAATCATGTCTTTATCTTTTGAATGATATCACCATGTTTTTGGAGCTGAGTTTTGAATATTAGCTGAGCATGAAATGCTATGATAGACCTAAGTAACCCTTAAAGTTGAGTGAAAAATGAAAAATGAGAACAACTTCTTTTAGCCTTTGAGTGCCATTTTAGGGTATGGGTAATAGCTGATTTGATACTCTTCTTGCATTCAACATTGGTTATTTAATGGTAGGAGTCAAGTAAGCATGTGATTACTTATTAGTGCTCAGTGTTTGGTGTGTGGAGTTAGGATGCAAGACCTCTAAGTCATTGTGACTGTCTTTGTATTCTTTTCTTTATTGTGTGATAGTATTGGAAAAGGCTGTGATTTAGAATGTGAAAAAGCCATCACTTAATTGGGAAATGGGATGTGAGACATCATTGAATTTCTGTCTCTCCTTATGTAGCAAAATGGCAAGGGGTATGCATTAGAAAAATCGGTCTTATTTATGTGTTATGTGAGTAAAAAAAAAAGAGTGAATAATCCATCAAGGGAGAGCATAAAATGCAACCTTGTAAGGTTATTACTAAAAAAAAAAAAAAAAAAAAAAAAAAAAAAAGAAAAGAAAGATTCAGAATAAAAGCCACAATGGCTTGATGTTTATGTGTGATTGTTTAGATTTGTGAAGCCACATTGGCTGAATTGTGTTTTGTTTTGAGAGTGTTGAGCTCAATTCTTTAGCTCATGTTTTGTTTATTCAGTTAGTAGACTAGAGTGTGAGTTTATTGAGTTTAGAATAGAGTGTGAGTTCAAATAAAGTAGAATAGAGGGTGTGTTTTCTTTGATGAGCACAATAGGAAACTCTCATGATTGCTTGGCAAGTACTTAATCAATAGGTGATGGCGAGTGTAGAGATAGAGTTTTCCATCCATTGTTCATTGATAGGTATTGGGCTTGGGAATTATTATATTTGAGTGAGGCTGCTTATCCTTGGTAAGAACTTAAAGGGAAACTAGGTGCTATTTTATCATGGATTGCTTGCTCATATCTGAAATTTAAGTGGAGATATTGCATGGTTGTTGGACTAGGGATATGGACATGAATGAACTAAGATATGACTCATTTTGATGCTTAAATTCCCATTTCATCATGATAGAGTTGCATGCTTAGGAAACCATGATTCTCCTTGATTGTTATTTTATTTTCTTCCGTTTGACCGCGTGTTTATTTTATTTTTGCATGCTTGTATGTTTTTGCTTGAGGACAAGCAATGGTTCAAGTGTGGTGTATTTGATAACGTGCATTTTATGCCGTTATTCTAGTGTTTATTTAGGATGTTTAAGAGCATGATTAGAGCCTTATTGCTTCATATATCATATATATTTGCTCTAACCCCTAGGAAGATGCTAGTTGCAAATACATGCGTTTTTAAGTTGTTTTGGCAGATTTTGGACCTCACTTTTGACATAGTAGATGACCTCAAACAATTGGCGTGCAAGAACAAAAAGTTTCTTAGAATGATGTCATCTACCTACCACAGAAATTTCAGAGCATTTGGAGCTAATTTGGAGTTGCACGTGAATTCACCCATATCACGTGCAAGCATATTTTTGCCTCTCAGAGCTTCTACAGGATGCAAGGAAGCTTGGGGAGAAGTTTGAGCTGATTTGGAGGTGCACGTGAATTCACCATATCACGTGCAAATTGGCGTGCAGAGATATTTTTGGACCGATCCAATCGTTTTTCCATGCCGATCATTTGTTCCTGAAGGCCCAAGTCCAAATTGTGGATGGAAGATAGAGTTTTTAATGTTTCGAGTGTTACTTATCAAAACTACGTCGTTTTGATAGATGGGCTAGGTTACACACCTCAAGGCCCATCCAAACTCTATAAATAAGAGCTCTACGCCCTCTTGTGCAAGCCAAACCCCCTACACGTTTTTAGAGAGAGAGAGAGAGGCTCCACGACTTGGAGGTGCTCCTTGACCTAGGAGAGCAGCGGCCGTCGCAGCGGCCGTCGCGGATTTTGGAGCTTGGATTTGAAGCTTTGCTTGTGCGCGTGATCAAGAAGAAGATGTTGAGCTTTTCTCGCTTTGGTTTTGCTTGTAATCATGCGTGAGTAGTCTTTTAATCTAGGGGAGCAATGTAGCCCCCTTGTTGCTTTGCTTGTGTTTATGAATATTGGGTTTGGATGATTGAAGTTTTGCATGTTTTATGAATCTGTTCTTAATTCTATCTTTGGATGTACACCTTGGTATTTTAGCCCTAGTCCAGGGCGGATTGAGATTCATAACTTATTTGTAATTGGTGTGATCATTATCCTTTTGCAAGTATGATTTATTGGCTTTGCATGTTTGTGTGTTTAGATGACCATTCTGGCATACAACTCTTAAAAGGACCTCAATGACCATTTGTTGTCCTTGGCTTATGTTTAGCATGTTTTCAATCAAACAACCCTAATACCATGAACCAAGAAAGATAACATAGGGAGGTGAAATTGTGACCCTAGATGCTTTTAATCCTTGAATCTTAACCCTAAAATCAGTTTACTTTCTTTGTTTATTCGAAAACCAAATAAAAATTAGATCTTTAGGTTAAAAAAGAAAACTTTTTGCCAAGACATTTTATAGAACAAGAGTAATTGGGTGATTTGATTTGAGAACTAGAGAACTAGGTTAATCCCTGTGGGTTCGACCCCTTTCTTCTTGCTGTATTCTTTTAGTGCAAACTTAGGGAATTTATTATTTTGAAGAGAGATTTAACGACGTTAGCTAGCTCTTTTAGAGAGGCTAAAAAATCTTGTCCGTCAAGTGGCTTGTTCTGTTGATTCTGATGTTGAATTTGGCCTGAGGATTTTCTGGGTTTGTTTATGCCCACCATGTGTTTGATGAAATGTCTATGAGGCCTGTACACTATGTATTTGATAAAATACCTGTGAGGCCTGCATGCCATGTATTCAATATAATGCCTGTGAGACCTTGTATATGGGTGTCTGATGATATACCTGTGTGACTGGTGTGTACTGTGTTTGATTTGTATTTGATAAAAAGCCTGTGAGGCTGATGTGTGTGGCTTGTATTTGACCATGTTGGTCCCTCTGAAATAAAGTGTAAATGCTGGTCGAGTTTACATGTTGAGATGTAATGCTATGCCTGTTCTGCTGGTCTGTTTGAGACTGAGCTGAGATATGGGCCAGGCACAATAGCTGGACCCCTTGAGATTTGGCCAGGACGTGGTCCTGAGTCTCGGTGTAGCACTCACGACGGTGGGCTAAGTCTACACCCATTCCTGAGGGTAGGTATGGCGCCCGAGGAGGTGGTTGACCATATCTGACTCGGGTGGAAAATGTTGCATTGGTGTCCATGCAACATTCGCCTGGATGTGGTATGTCATGTCGTCGTGGTGGCAGGTGTGTCCTCTCGCCCTTCGGTGCGGGCTCAGGTAAAGAGTGTTTCCTGGGTGATGTTTGCTGCTTTAGCCTTAGGCACGACACGAGCACAAGCATACACATATCATGCATGTTGTAGAGCGGGACGGGTCTGGGGAGACTGGATCCCTACTGAGCTATGGTTTGCTCACCCCTCCTATAAACTGTCCTTTTGCAGGGTTTAGCAGGCGGTAGGTGAAGGCTGAGGAACTAGGTCCCTGGGGCTGGGAGTTTTATGTTATTTCCTTTGTTGTACTCGTGGTTTTATGTTCTGGAATTTGGTTTGGTTTTATTTGTAACAGTACACCTGGCTTCATAGGGGTTTTTCCCCCGACCGGGTTGTAATAAACATTTAGTCTTTGAAATGAAATAAAATGAGATGTTGTTATTCAATTTGTGTTTGTGTGCATGGTTTGGGAGCAGGAGCATGCCCCTTGGCATGTTAGCCTGGTTGTGCGGGTTTGGGACAAGACCCGTGCCAAGAAGTCCTTTTAAGGTGCTTGCACCAACCCCTTGTCCCTTCGGGTGCGGGCATGGGCAGTCACTACTCATTTCCAAGTGGAAGGAAATTGGGGCGTGACAATATATAGGAAGTGAAAAGTGAGAATGAAGGAGAGAAAAACCCTTACAATCCGTTTGTCGTTCTCCGCGTTCTAAACCTTAAAAAAATATCAAAACATTAAATTAGCATTAATGCTTGAAAGTTAAATATCACACATATCTCTTTTTTTTTATATCATACTTTAACTTATATCTTTTAATAGGCATACCGTGCTTGTGGGGTTGAATATTAATTTGAGTTCCCACTTCTATTGCGTTTCCATCTCTTATTTCGATCTCATGCATCGTAAGCCTCGAGTTGTCTGAATAACTATGTTATATGCCTTGAGAGTTTTTGAATAAGATTTACTTTTTGTATTGGGTGAACGGAAAAGACGTTCGATAAGCTTATTTTTCCTACGTGTCTTCCACCTTAACCATGAGGGGATATTAGACATGGGTGTAAAGGGAAGATCTAGAGGAGATAAGGATGGGGATAGCTGTGAGGTTGAAGCATTAACAATTGGGGTTGCGGAAGAAGAAGGGCGATTGTCAGGGGAATGCACTCGTGAGAGCAAAGCTAAGGACAGGATACATAATCCTGATCCGGACAAGAGTGAGTGTCGTCAAACACTTGGTAAATAACCAAGTAACAAATACATACGGAATAAGGAACATTCGTACGGACTAAGAACTTAAAGGATAAGTGCAGAGTAAGGAAACCAGATGCGGAGTAAGGAATCCGGATATGTTACTCGCCCGGAGTAAGGAAATTACATACGGAGTAAGGAACTTACATATGGAGTAAGGAACTTACATACGGAGTAAGGAACTTACATACGGAGTAAGAAAGCGCTGACACGGAATAAGTCATCAGACTTTTCAAGACTCGCCCGGAGTAAGGAACTTACATACGGAGTAAGGAACTTACATGCGGAGTAAGGAAGCGCTGACACGGACTAAGGATTCCAGTACTAAATAGATACGGAGTAAGCAACCACTGACACGGAGTAAGGTTCCGAGCTTCATTAGCTACGGAGTAAGGAAAATTACACCGGACCAAGAAGAAACTACTTCAACTCAACCGCATTTAAAGTTATCAGCTCGTGGCGTCCCAATGCAAGACGAATTTATTGAGAACCTGAAGAATCTTACACGTGGATCATCCGGATATGTGGACACAACCTTAATTGTATCTGGGAACTCACAAAGACACTTATACTCTTCAAACCCAAGATCTTGAGCTCCACAATCCGCACCAGTCAAGACAGAGAGATTACCGAGGGATAGTTAGTGCTGAACGCATTCCGGAACTACAAGTTCCAAGGTTGTCTCTTAGGAATGTTTTGTATAAATATTCATACTTGTACATTTTTAAAAGGGTCGGTCGAAAAAGATAGCGCATGTGCATTAGTTAAGAAAGGACTATTTCTGTGTATGCACAAATGTTTTTCATCTTTGGAGATAGAAGTTGGCTAGTGTGTGAGTTCATTTGTAAACAGAGTGTAAGAGAGTCTTGCTTCTATTTTGTTGTATTTATCTTGCGATAATAAAACAAATACTTCCACTATCTGGTTATCTTCCGCAGTGATTCTATCACTTAACTAGATAAGTGTTTGTGTCTTGAGAGAAAGGAAAGAGTTTGAATAAGAGCCTATTCACCCCCCCCCCCCCTTTAGGCTCCAAGGGACCATCAAGTGGTATCAGAGCAAGTTCTACTTTGTTCTAAGTAGAGATCCCACTCTTTCAATCTCAGAAATGGACGAAGAAAGCAGTATGCTATTCAACACTCGCCTTAACTCCGGAGGTGCACAGGAGCCCATCCCGAATCGAAGCAGCAGTGAAAATGTCAACCCACCTCAACCAGCTGCTGCCGCCGCGTCTCAACCACGGAGTTCTTGCTTTACCTTAACGAAACCGCCCAAATTCACACCTGAGCTTTTCTCCCAGTGGAAAGCTCGCATGAAGATGTTTATGGTATGCCATGATCATCTTATGTGGCCATGTCTTCATCAGGAGATTCCAATTCCGATGACTATCGGAGAACATGGAGTTAGGAGGCCAAAGACAGATGCTGAACTAACCAACGATGAAAGAGCCTGGCAGTGCGCTAGTGAAAAGGCTCTGGCTTATGTTACATCGTCTTTGGATTCCGAGGCTTTCACAGATGTCCAGGGCTGCACGACAAAGAAAAGTCTTTTGGGACAAACCGACAATCCTCTATGAGGGGAGTCGGTCCCCAGGATGCGAGAATGTGATCTGCACTCTCGGACGAACTTTGAGAGTTTTAATCATAAACCGGGCGAATCACTCGAAAGCATCTATCAGAGATTCGGCAAGCTCATTCTTGAGTGAAGACCATCAATGAGCACTATTCTCAATCCCGGATCAATGACAAGTTCTTTCGCTCCTTGCCGGATCGCTACTACTCCAAACAACTCCAGATGCAATCAGACAAAAACTGGCAGTATGTTCCCCTTGAAGAACTGTATGGAGAGCTGCGGACTCACAAAGTCAGGTTTAAGTACTCTGACAGGGATGAGAAAATAGCTCGAAAAGAAAAGGGGGTAGCTCTCAAAGCTACAGAATGTCTAAACATACTGAGGAATGATGATATGGACGTATCCGACAATTCTGATTCTGACGAGGAGGAGGAGATAGCCCTTCTTGTCAAATCCTTTGAGCGATTCCTACGGAAAAGCAGAAAAGGGTTCAGAAGACGCTCATCATCATCGTTCCAAAGGAAGGAGCGACCGGAGTCCAGTTCCCAGGAATGTTTCAACTGTGGGAAAACCGGTCACTGGGCCAAGGAATGCAGGTCCAAATCAAAAGTGGCCGAGAAAAGTGACAAGGTAACTCCTCGCCGCTCCACCTCAGACAACAGCAAGAGCAAGAGGAAGGCGCTCGTGACAAAATACATGAGTGGCTCGGAAGAAGAGGAGGAATCCTCGGATGATGAGCCGACCACTAAGCCGAACGTCTGCCTCATGGCAAATACTGAGGTACCTTCTATCTCTGAGCTCGTGAGTAAATTAGAATCTCTTACTACTGCATGTGATCATGAAAAGAATGAGAGACTAATAATTACTCAAATGTACAAAGATATGGAAAGTCAGAATAAACGTCTTGAATTCACTATTAATAGACTCGAAAAGGACATCACTCGAAAAGGAATGCATGTCCTTCGTGTGTGTGAAATGCTGTTTTGGGCACATCACCGGACTCCATTCGAATTTGGTGATAGCTGGAACGAAGATCCAGCTTAGAGAATACCCTTGCGTTATGCAATTCATCTGACAACTCATCCACCACTAGTATAGGGAATTTGTCTTTGACTGTTTGTTCGTTTATTGGCTTGTAATCCACGCACATACGCCAAATACCATCCGCTTTCTACACCAGTGAATCGGAGAAGAGTATGGGCTCTGATCGTCCTTGATGATTCCAGCCTTTAATAGGTCTTGAATAATTCTTTCTATCTTTCCTTTTTGATAAAAGGGATATCTGTAGGCTTGGATAGAAATGGGAGACGATCCATCCTTAAGCATGATGTGGTGGTTGTGACTTCTAAAAGGAGGCAGCTCGTTGGATTTTTGAAACACCGCAACATAATCATCTAAAATCTCTTGAACCCAACCTGGCATGGATTTAACTATTTCACACTGTTGGTTAATTTGTAGGAACAGCCCCTTTTGTCCTCTTTTGAGATTGTCTTCCAACTGGAAAGCATGCCCAGAGGCGTTTACACCCTTCAACTGCAGCTTTTTTTCAGCCCACAGGACTGCAATGTCATTGCATTCAAGTCCCAAAGTATGGGTCCGATTGTTCTCAACCAAGAGATTCCTATAACCATATCACGGCCCACCAATGGTAAAGCATACAAGTTCATCTGAAATAGGTAGTTTTGGAGTTTGATAAGAATTTGAGCACGATATCCTGCACTCTTCAACACCTCCCCATTGGCAACCTTAACCTACATTCCTCTTTGTTTGCCAACCTGTAAACCACATTTCGTGGCCATCCTTGCATCAATAAAGTTGTGCGTGCTCCTTGAGTCTACTAAAATAAGCAATTTATGTTTCCCAATAAAGCCCTCTAATCTCATGGTAGTAACGACGTGTGTTCCAGGTGATAGCCTTTAGTGAAATTTCCCCCTCCAACGGGTCTCCTTCCTCAGTCTCAATTTCTGCATCTGCTTCAAGGAAAAATAGCTTAGGAGATTTACATTTATGCCCCGGATTCCACTTCTCATCACATGAGAAACAAATTCCTTTTCTTTTCCTTTCTTCAATTTCTTTCCTTGATATGCGAGAGATTTGGGAGGGGTTTACCACCATCCACCGAGCTCCCTCCTCCAGAAATGGATTTTGTTGTTAAGCCTTCCTTATTGGTAGAACTCATCTCCTTCGCAGACCCTACTTTTGTGCCAGCCCCCCTTAATAGTGTTGATTCAAGTCCCCAACGAGCACTAGATTTGTTCCTGACGTGCAAATAAGGTTCCTGTTGTTTTGCTATCTCATACGCCTCAAAGGTCGTGGTTGGTTTCAGCATTTTTACAGGAATTTGTAACTCATCTTTCAGGCAGCTAAGGAAACATTCTAGTTTTAATTCAGGAGAGAGATTCGGTACCTTGTTTGCCAAGAACTCAAAGTCGCCCCTTAGGGATTCCACCATTCCAGTCTGCCGTAACTTGCAGAGTTTGCCAAAATGCGAGTGCACAATCGCTGAGAGAGAAACGAGACTTCAAGGTCAGTATAAAAGGATTCCCACGATTCTGTGATTTTTGTCCCCCGCACGTCCTGAAACCACTCTGCTGCCTCTTCCTCTAGGGAGAACTGTACCACCTTCACTTGCACATCAGTCGGGATTTTATAGAAATCAAAATATTGCAATGCCTTGTGAGCCCACGGCTCAGGGTCGCTAGAGCTAAACTTGGGTAGATCTATTCGCACATTTTTATAGCAATAATCCCTGTTGCCATATCCCTCTCGTAAGCCCCTGTCATCTCTGACGCTATCCTCCCGTCTCCGTCCGCCGTTAGAATCCGACCCAACCTCGTGGTCCCTGGAGTTCCTCGACAGTCTCGATATATCTTGTTATAAGGAAGGCAATGTCGCCATCAATCCTGTCATTTGATCGTCAAATCTAGAAACCAGTCTCTTCTCCATCAGTACCATGGAGTTCGTAAACTCCTCTCGTAAGCCCTGGTCTCCCGCCGGTACTCGTCTCGGAGGACCTGTGATCCGCGAGTGCTCTCCGCCATACTAGGATCGTAGGGCTTTGATACCAAATTGTAACAAATTAATCCAAAAAACTAAACAAAATGAATGAAGATTGATTCATTGAAGATGAGAGAACGGGTCTAGTCTCTTTTCGAGGAAGAGAAGCCTCCGAACAGGTCAAGCCTGCATTTACAAGAATCCCGCTAGCCGTTACAACTCACTCCTCCTATATGTAATGAAGCACCACTCCCCATGCACGTGCATCAGCATGCGAAGTCATTTTTACAATTTATTTTTATACAAGTGCATCTTACAGGGACTCTCTTTTGAGAAGATGGATGAGGGATTGTGGTGTGACCGAGTAGGTTTCTTTTGTGGTGAGAGCCCCCGTGCTTGATGGAGAAGATGAGTTTATATAGAGGGAAAAGGAAGGTTAGGGTTTTGGGTTTGATTGGGAGAGAGAGAAAAGGAGGTAGGGGCATGGCTGAGGGGGTAGGCATGATGGCTATCCAGCGTGGATGAGGTAAACGACGCAACATGGGAGAGAGAAAAGGGAAGGAAGAAGACACGTGAAGAGATAAGGGCGACGCTTCGGGGCTGAGTTTTTTTGTTTTGCTTTTATTTTATTTTATTTTGTTTTATTTTTTGTTGTGTTTTTGTTTTAAACAAATCAGAAAATTACATGTAGACTAGAGGAAGGTGGGAAAGAAAATAGGAAAAGGAAAAAAAAATTATTGCTCCAATTTGTAATATTTAACTGATATTTTGGGTTTTTATGATTAGCAAAATAATCTGGTTTCCAATAAAAAATGAAAAAAATATTTTTGGACTCGAGGTGTTACAACGAGCAACCGTATATTATTTTTTTTCTTGAAAATGAGTTTATTTTTTGTGACAAGACTGTATTGCACGTACCTAAACCGCTTTATTACCGAAAAAATGATTTTATTTTTTTAAAAAAAAATTAAAAATGAGCTCTGTGAGTGAATATATGCAATATATAAATCAAAATACTTAGAATGATGAGAGAATTAAGAAAATGAGATTTGTGACCTAATCCAGAGTGTCGTTTTGAATATTGGCCGCTAGTTACCGTTAGCGGTCCAAATTCGGTTTTGATCATAACTTTCTCGTTTGACCTCAAAATCGAGTGCGGTTGAAGGCGTTGATCTTCAAATTTAATTTTCTATCGCTCGAAACTGGCTTTTTGGCATTTGAAAGCCTTTTTAAAGAAGTTGTTGCAATTATGCCTTTCGAATCGACGGTCACGTCTGTTTAATTATCTATACAAAATGGTTAATAAATAGAAAAGAAGTCTAAAGCGGAAAATGAATGTGTGTCCAACCCGGACAAAATGGGATCCAACCCCACTATACCATCTTTATTTGCTACATATCATCTTTTGCGGGAAATGTTTTTGTCTAATGGAATTGCTTTATCTCCCATTCCTAAAACCTCCACGATTGTGGCAATACATCATTACAAAGGTAAGAACCCAGGTCAATCCTATGTGAAAGGGGGCAAAGGATTTGAAGGCACCTCTCACTTTTGTAGCAATAAACATGTGCAATGTCCTTATTGCAAGGAATGTGGTCACATGAAATGGGACTGCCCCAAGCGTCCAAAAGGTTCCACATCCACTCCTCGTGCTCGATTCGTTATTGTCGATCAGTCATACAACGACCGCACCAATTCAGATGAAGTTGCTACACTTGTTCAGCGACTTGAGGAGCTAGCTTTTTCTCGTTTTGCCGTGACCTCCAAGCCACAACATCTGCAGGCAACTTTGCCCCACCTAGGTATGACTTCTAACTGTTTTATAGCTTCTAAATCATCTTGGGTTGTCAATTTAGGGGCTACTGACCACATGACTGCCAGCAAAACTTTACTATCACACCTTGCCCCCTACACCCCAACTGCTTGTCCAAATAGCCAATGGTTCCACCTGCCCTATCGCAAGCCTTGGCTCCACCTATATTTCCCACAACATGCCTTTATCATATGTTTTATATGTTCCTTCTTTTTGTAAAATTTTACTCTTTGTTAACCGGATAACCGATCAATTATATTGTTTTGTTACCTTTACTCTATGGCATGTTCCTCATTGTTTATGGGTTGATGCAGTTCTAACGGCATGTTATCTGATCAATCGTATGCCCTCTTTTGTGTTTGATGGTGCAATCCCTTGTAACATTATATTTTTGTCTACACCTTTATTTCCTATTTCCCCTAGGATCTTTGGTTTCTTCTGTTATGTGCATGCTAATTGTCCTGGTCGTACGAAACTTGATCCCAAGTCTCTATGATGTTTTTTTGTTGGCTATTTTGGCATTCAAAAAGGTTATTAGTTTTATAGCCCTGCTCTTTGCTGCCACCTTGTTTCCTTTGATGTTACTTTTATGGAATCTGTTTCATATTTCTTACCCTCCGACTCTACTTCTATCTCTTTGTCTAGTCTTTCTTCCTATATCATGGCTCTTTTACACTATCTTGATGTTTACCCTTGTTCTTCTTCCATCCTTGAGAATGGCGTGCCACCCGATCATGCACCTCCCGTACCTCCTAATACTTAGGTACATACTTGGCGCAGATTAGACTCTCCCTGTTAATACTAACTCTGTCCAGGTTTTGCAAGACCATGAGCCTTGTGCCTCTCCCTATTGCTACCTGGCACAACCACCGCATCCCCCCCACTCTTCTCCATCGGCACTTGCCTTTTCGAATCCTACCATGTCCAATCCACCATCTCCCAATTCCGATATTGACCTACCCATTGCTCTTCGCAAAGGCTCCCATCATTATCCCAGGACCAAATGTCCCATCCACCATTTTTGTTCCTATGTCGCCCTTTCCACCCCTCACCATGCCTTTACTACCTGCCTTGATCGTTATATTATTCCTACAACTGTGTAAGAGGCTCTGCACAATCCAAGGTGGTTTGGCATTGTTGGACCCTATTTTGTCTGGGTTGGACAAATTTTGTCAAAGTCATTTTTCTTCAACGCCACCTCAGTTTGTGGAAATTTTGCAAGACGACAGTCGTGACCGCTGAGCCGCAAATGTCCAATTTCAAGAAGTTATTCAACAAGGCCTTCAAATGAGAGTCAGTCCTAGGTGATAGAAAATCAAATTCGATGATCAACGCCTTTGACCACGCTCAATTCTGAGGTCAAAATGGTGTTCGGGTCGCAGATGGAGCAAAACAAGAATTGACTTTTTAAATGGCACTTCGGATTAGGTCATGAACCTCATATTCTCATTCTACTCATTGTTCTGAGATTTTTGATATATATTGTATATATTCGCTCTCGGGGCTTTTTCAATAAAAATAAAAAATTATGTTTTTCGGTAATAAATAATCGTAGTATATGCTTGCCGTAAAAAATGAGACCGTTTTCAAATAAAATTGACACATGGTTGCTCTTTATGATGCTCCGAGTTCAAAAACAATTTTTTTGAGATAATTTGAAATTTGGTTTGTTCGCGATCCCAAAAACCGAAAGACATCTCGTTAGAAACCCAAAAAACAAAATAAGTTCTTGTTTTTGTTTTTCTTTCCGGCCGTCTCAAGGACACGTGTCAATCATTGATCGGAAAAGAAAATTAAAATAACAAAAAAACAAAATAAAAAATAACATTTAAAACACAAAAAATAAAATAAAAAGGAAAAACCAAAAAAAAATAAATAGCAACACATAAGCCATCTCTCGCGCGATCTTATTCCTTTCACCAACTCACACTGTCGTCTTCCTCCCTCTCTCTTCCCCGTTCGTCTTCAGCCCCAAATCCGCACCACACCAGCCGGCACACCGGAGGACCACCGAATGGACGACCCAGCTCATCACATCTTTCCGCGCCAGCCCATCCCTCTAGCGCATCAAACCCAACCATCCCTCAACCATGGTTCTCCTCCTCTCTCTCAAACCAAACCAACCCACTGATAACCTTAACCCATGTCCGATTCAACCCCTCCGCTCCACCACTCAGCCATAACCCTAGCTCTTCGCCTATAAAATCACCAAAACCCGATCGATCTGCCTCTCTCTGGATCCAAAAAAACCCAATCATCATCTCTCTTTTTCTCTAGAAATCCGCTCGAAAACCGTCATTTCCTCTCATCTCGGCTCATCTCTTCTCCTCTCTGGCTAGAAAGAAACCCTACACACTTGCCCGCTCCAAAATCCGACCACTCCTCTCCAATAACCCTTCATGGCTATACCCTGAAGCGCGCCCAGGCGCACCAGTGGTGCCAACTTGTTGGACCAACAGCAGCAGCCCTTGCCCTTGCTCGTCGGCAAATAGACTTGTCCTTTTAATAATCCACACCTTTGGGTTTATAGTAATTAAATTTCTGCTTAATGAAACTGAGGAAATAGTTGGTCTATTAAAACGGCCAGAGGCAACAAATCTAAACAATATAAGTTGATGGCCATGTGTGCGGGTTCCTAAAGTACCCATATTAATTACAAAAACCACAGTAACAAATAAAAAAAATTGTTTTTTGGGTTTTAAACGTATAATGATATTATTGTCCACATGATTAATTAAAGTTGAAATTGATATAAAACTAGTTAAGTTCGATTCTTTGGTTTGCTCTATATATTAATTAACTTAACCTCACCTAGTATTTTGGAGATTAAATATAGTTACTATCAATTTTGTTGATTACACCCTCCAGAGATTCTCAAACTATATATCTTCAAAAAAGGAATACTTGTTTCTTACATATTGCAGACATACGTGGGAGATATAATTTTGGTGTTTTAAAATGGTTTTAAGAAACACTTTATATATCATCATTATGATCAAATTTGATTTCTGCTTCTTTATTAGACAATATTAACAATAAAATTGAAAAATATATACACACAAAAAAAATTATTTTATATTTTAATATAATTCATTGAATATTAAATCTCAAGGGTACTGAATAAAAGTGGCTTTCATTTTGCACTAATGTAAAAAAGTCTAATATAATATTTGACAGTATTAAAACTAAGTAGATTTCTTGAATGCATTTTTTTTTTTAAAATATGCACAATACTTTTAATTAAAAGTCAGAAATTTTAGCACGTGTTTTTGTGTTGTCTTATACGTATATTTCTTTCAACTTGGGTTTCTCTATCTTGGATCTTGGATTGGAGATTGTGTTTAGGGGTTTGAATGTTGATGATGTGACCGTTGGGCGATTCAGGTTGACCCCAAATGCTCCGATGTGAGAGTGAGACTCCCAGTAAAAATAGATAGAAGACAATGGGATCATGCAGCCGTATTTCGTTGCATAAAATCAAGTTCTGTACGTATGAGAGGGAGTCCTAATTATATGCTAAAAAAATAAATAAATAAAGAAACTTTGCAATTGCATGCATGTATGTTCATATTTCAATTTCTTTTACCAATGGGTACACATTGCTTTCTTTATCCATGGCGCATTATAATAATTTCATTTTATTTCGAATATCTCAGTTTAAAAATTAATCAAATAATAGGGAATATTAATATATTATGTCAAAAATGAAAAATCTGTAAATATAATATCTGTTAATATATATTTTTAAAAATATAAGTCTCGAATGAATTGGATAACAAAATAAAGCTTTAATTTTTTTTTTTCTGATTCTTTATTTGAATTTCATTTGGCGTTTTTTAAAATATAATATCATAATCCATTCTGACACAATTAATCAGTCAACAATTAATTTCTTCTTCACAGTAAGTTTTTCAAATGATTTCCTATAAATTGATCCAATAAAGCAAACTCTGTCAGGAGCGAAGTTTTTAATGAAATTCAGTATCCTTCAATTTTCGCAAACAAATTTATTATTTTTTTCTGGGAGTGAAGTTTATGTTTGTTTGTTTGTTTGTTTGATATTAAATATTAATGGGTCTTTTTTTAATGGATCTGTACAATACGATCTTGCTTTCAAACCAAGGTTGGTTCGCTCAGAATCAGATGACTGATCCAGCGAGCGACCAACAGACAAACAATTGACCCCATGGAACATTAACTAACGAAAAAAAGATATATGATGTACGAGCACAATTACAAAGCCACTCTTGGCAATACAACAACACCAGACCATACCAAGAGCAGCGTCGGTACGAGGAGCGACCGGGGTGGAGATGCAGCACTCTGTTGGTTGCGATGTTGTTGGATCTGAAGATGGAGGTACGATCTGGTATGGAGGGGGCTATGATTTCGTTGGTCCACGTCTTTACTGGGTTTGTGGGTTCTCTGTTGTGGACTCAACTCAGAGGCTCTCTCTGACGTTGGTTCTCACTCGGGGCGTGATCGATCCATCGCCAGGGGTGGGATGTGAAGTCTGGTGATGTTGGTGTTGCGCGCCAACTGTTCGACGAAATGCCTGAGAGGAAATGGTGCATGCAAAATCTGTGAAGGTGTTTGAGTTATGTTGAAAATTAATATATTTTTTACTTAGTTGTGATCATTTTTTTTTTTACAAATCAAACTACATTTAGATTCAAATAACATCGTCATCTTACATCAAATAGATTTCAAATCTTACAATTTCAATTGATCAATCAAATAACTGTACTTGTGTATATTATTGTTATTATTATTATTATAGGGAGGTGTGCTATCATGCGCATAGGGTGGCGGTGAGCTGTACAAGTGACCAAACCAATGGTACCAAAAGAAACACTCGATTATACACATTCCCAGTTGTCGAAACAATACAATATATCCAAAACCTGTTGCTTCTAACGTAAGTGTCAGGTTCAGATTTTCTGGTTACTCTTTCGATTCCAACTCACGAGACATAATATTTATTATTAAAAAAATTTTAAATTACCTTAAATAATAATTAAAATAAAATTTTATGTCATCACTTCACTGCCCCCCCCTCCCACCCCCCCCCAAAAAGAATAAATAAATAACAAAGATGAAACAAAGATTGAGACTGTGACTGGGAGTGGGAGTCTGGGAGGGGAGCCTCTTGGCGGCTGGCGCACGTTAAATTTGTCAATTGACAGCGAAACGTGTTGGGGTTTGCTTTCATTCATTTATACATTTAATTATTTATTAAAATATATAAACAAATAAAAAAAGATTTTTTTTTCGTTTTGTGTTGGAGAAGTTAAATTTAAATAAATAGATAAAAAAAAAAACACACACGTTAAATGAAACTTGTTGCTTTCCCATTTTGATCTGATTACAACGCCATAGATAGCCGATACAGGTTTGGTTTGGACGCCTTTGCCTTCAGAGTGCGAACACCTTAACACACTCCCTTGCGGTCCCATTTTTGTTTTCTTAGCACCCACCACCACACCACCACCATCATTCACCACCACCACCACCACCACCGCCACTCCATAACAATCTCTTCTCTCTCTCTCTCACACACACACACACACGCACTCTCTCTCTCTCTCTCTCTCTCTCTCTCTCTCTCTATATATATATATATATATATATATATATATATACATTCATTTGACAATTTAATTACCGACAGAAACTATACGGTGTGTGTGTGTGTGTGTGTTGCTGCTGTTGTTGTTGTTATCGGCGGCAGAGAACAACCGCTGCCTCGAAAATTTTATTGCTCGCTCGGTTAAAAACACATAGAAAAAAAGCTGCATTACACTCGGTGAGTCGATTTGTGTGGCTTTGGTTTTTCTACTGCAGATTGCTTCTATTTTGGGCCAAGAATAATTTTGGGTATTCACTTTTCCTCCGACACCATCGTGCTGTTGCTGTTTCTGCTGCTGGTTATGTGTTGTGTGGATTGAAGAATCTCATTTGTGTCTCGATTTTTGGGTTATTCGATTCGTCCAGTATATATATGTGTGTGTGTGTTTCTATATTTACCCAGGATTAGATCTTATGCATAAAGCAAATCTTATCCAATGTGTGCGTACTAAAATTTATTGCGATCCGTTTGATTCGGAGGCTGGAACTTTAGGCTTATTCCGATTTTATTTTATTTTATTTGTTTCGGAAAAGCATAAAGCAGAAGCTTGTATGATATGCTTGGTATGGGGTTAATTTAATTAATCTTCACATTTGCAATTTTTTGTTTGTTTGTTTGTTTGTTTTTTAATCCCTCGTGAGTGATGGATCATTTTAGTGTGGAGCGAGCCACCCTCTCCCCCTCCTCTCCTCTCCTCTGTGTGTTTGTTGTTCGTTGCTCATACATGTTCTCGTCTCGTGTCCTCCCCAGTTTGTGTTGCGTTCCTGTAATTCATTGATTTGCTGGGTCTCGCCGCCGCGCGAAAGCCCAGATGGATCGAAAGACTTGGCCATGGAAAAAGAAATCATCTGATAAGGCCGTAGCAGCTGATAAAGTAGCTGCTGCTGCTTCAGAGACTGCTGGGGCATCCTTGGGAGATCAGGTATGCTTAAGTTGATGGATACATTATTCTACTATGATTGTCTGTCTCATGCATAGACTTGTAGTTCCTTGCTTTCTAATGTCTAAATCAATCACATTCTTTATGTCCGCCCTCCAATCTGCTTTCTAACACATTTTGCTTAATCATATTGATGGACAAAAATTACTGCCTTATTAGTTTTTTCCTGCACTTTTGATCAGTTTGATGTTGGTTTACCCATTTCTTCTGTGGCTTACTTTGGCCAGGACAACTACAAAAAGCCCAACTATGTTCAAATCTCCATAGAGGCATATTCACATCTGACAGGGCTGGAAGATCACGTGAAAACATTCGAAGACCAAGTTAAGACACTGGAGGATCAAATTAAGGATATGGATGAAAAACTGTCAACTGCCCATTCTGAGATGACCACTAAGGATAACTTGGTGAAGCAACATGCCAAAGTTGCTGAAGAAGCTGTCTCTGGTACATTGATCGCCTTTTCCTTGTAAAACAAAATGAAATCCATGTAGTTCTGCCATAAGTACTTTTACTTCTGAACTCATTATCATTTCATTAGTTTTCTTGGAGATAAAAACACGCACGATTATATACCCTTTAGAGTATTATAAAGCATTGCTCAACATAAATAAAAAATATATGATATCTTTGTTCTGGAAATTCTTAGAAAGGACTTTCTGTTTTGTCTAGGATGGGAGAAGGCTGATGAAGAAGCTTTGGCTTTGAAAAACCATCTAGAATCTGTCACACTTTTAAAACTTACTGCTGAAGATCGGGCATCACATTTGGATGGGGCTCTTAAAGAGTGCATGCGGCAGATACGGAACTTGAAGGAGGAACATGAGCAGAAATTGCATGAAGTTGTACTCACCAAAAGCAAGCATTTGGAGAATCTCAAACTTGAGCTTCAAACCAAAATAGGCAACTTGGAGCAAGAACTTCTTCATTCCAAAGCTGAAAATGCTGTCATATCAAGGTCATTGCAGGACCGTTCTAACATGCTTATTCAGATGAGCGAAGAAAAATCACAAGCTGAAGCAGATATTGAAGTTTTGAAGGGCAATATTGAATCATGTGAAAGAGAAATAAATTCACTCAAATATGAACATCTTGCTTCCAAGGAACTTGAAATTCGTAATGAGGAAAATAAAATGAGTATAAAGTCTGCAGAGGTTGCCAGCAAGCAGCATTTGGAGGGTGTTAAGAAAATAACCAAGCTCGAAGCAGAGTGCCAAAGGTTGCGTGGCCTTGTGCGCAAGAAGTTACCTGGTCCTGCTGCATTGGCTCAAATGAAGCTAGAGGTGGAGAGTTTAGGCGGGGATTCCAGAGAAACACGAATAAAAAAGTCGCCTGGTAGGTCTCCACATGGATACATGTCTCCTTTGCCTGACTTTTCCCTTGAAGATGTACAGAGATGTCATAAAGAGAATGAGATTCTCACCGAACGAATATTGGCAATGGAGGAAGAAACAAAGATGCTGAAAGAAGCTTTAGCCGCACGTAACGGTGAATTGCAGGCTTCAAGGAATATCTCTGCAAAGACAGCTAGCAGAATTCAAAGTTTGGAGATGCAACTGCAAAATAATAAACAGCAAAAGGTTTCTCCAAAATCTATTGCTCAGACCCCAATCGAAGTTTATTCAAGTCAGAATGGCAGCAATCCACCAATTTTGACCTCCGTGTCTGAAGATGGCAATGATGATGGTGCAAGTTGCGGGGAGTCTTGGGCTATTACCTCGATCTCTGAGCTCTCCCAATTCAATAAGGAAAAGAACATTGAAAAACCTAAAAAAGTTGTCAATGTAAACCATTTGGAATTCATGGATGATTTCCTGGAGATGGAGAAGTTAGCAAACTTGCCAAATGATTCAAATGGTGGTATGACAGTTTCAAATATTTCAAATCCCGAAGAAGGTGAAAGTGAAACTCTGAATTATGATACTTCAGTAGAAAGTGGTACTGGAAAAGATCTTCTGGCTGAACCACCACATCAATTGGTTCCCCTGGCGATTCCGCTATCTTCAATTTAGCATCCGCCAGTCAGCTGTGTGATGCAGGTCATGAAGTGACCTTTACTAAAACTGGTTGTCAGGTGAAAAGAGAAAATGGCAACACAAGATGGCAATTGGAAGAAGGACGGATGGGGACTTGTATGTCATTGATGAAAACAAAACCCATAGCTGTCATATTACAAAAGTAGAAGAAAATAAACTTTGGCACAGAAGATTGGGACATCCGAATTAAAAGAACATGAGAAGACTTGTGAATTGCAAGGCTATTAGAGATATCCCAGACATTAAAAGAGAAAGGGAGCATGTCTTCTCAGCATGCTTACATGGGAAACAAGCCAGATTTCATTACCAGGTGAAGGAGTATAGTTCAGAAGCAGCTCTGGATATTGTGCATATAGACTTGTGTGGACCAATAAGAAACAAGGGACTCAATGGTGAAAGGTACTTCATTCTATTTGCGGATGATTTCACCAGGAGAACCTGCATTATGTATTTGAAGCACAAGACAGAAGCTCTGGATTGTTTCAAGAAGTATAGAAGAATGGTTGAAAATGACTGTGGTCGAAAGATTAAGATTTTGAGATCCTGATCAAGTGCTTGAGTTTACAAATGAAGCCTTTGAGAGATATCCGAATAAACATGGGATTCAAAGATCAACTATCAAGCCGAAGAACACCACAACAAAATGGGGTTATCGAAAGGAAGAATAAGGCTGTCATTGAAATGAGCGGAACCCTACTACTAGAAGCTAATCTTCATGCAAGGTTTTGGACAGAGGCAACAAGAACAAGATGACATCTACTAAACAAAGTCACTCTAAGACCAAGAGACTTGCACACCTTATGAACTATGGTGTGGGAAGAAGTCAACAGCCAAATACTTCAGAATATTTGGAAGCCCTTGCTTCGTGAAAATAAAGGAGCAAGGAAGTGGAAAATTTCATGCCAGATCTGAGGAAGGAAAATTCGTTGGATACTCATATCAGACAAAGGGGTATAGAGTCTTTCTTCCAAGACTTGGAAAAGTAGTAACTTCAAGTGAAGTTAAAGTGGATGAAAACTGGAATAAAGATGTAACAGAAGATGAGACTCCAGACTTTGAAGTAGCAGAACCTCAGGACGAAGAAAAGTCTGAGGATGAAAAAGAAGAGAAAAATGAAGATACAGACTCAGAGAAGTCTGATGAAGAGAAGGAAGAGTCTAATCCTGGAGAAGATTCTACTAAAAAGTCCATGAGGACATGGTCCAGTGTGCATGACAAGGATCAGATCCTTGGTGATCCCCAAGCATGTGTAACAACCAGGAGGAGATTTACAAGAGCTACTACATTGCTCTCTCAAGTAGAGCCTAAAATAGTTAGAAAAGCAGTAGAAGTTGAAGCTTGGATCACAGCAATGAATGATGAGCTAGATAAAATTGAAAACAATAAGACATGGGAGCTCGTTCCTAGACCAAAGAACAAAAATGTCATCGGAACAAAGTGGGTATTCAGAAATAAACTAAATGAAGATGGCAAGGTTGTTAGGAACAAGGCTAGACTGGTATGCAAGGGATACTCTTAGATTGAGGGTATAGATGTTGATGAAACATTTGCACCAGTGGCAAGGCTAGAAACGATCAGGATGTTTCTTGCATTAGTAGCACATAAGAGATTCAAAGTCTATCAAATGGATGTGAAGTCTGCATTTCTAAATGGATTGCTAAAAGAGGAAGTTTATATTGAGCAACCAGATGGAGTACAGATTGCTGATGATGAGACACATGTGTGCAGGTTAAAGAAAGCCTTGTATGGCTTGAAGCAGGCTCCTAGAGCATGGTATAGCCGACTGGATGGGTATTTACAGAAAATGAACTTCGGGAGAGGAATAGTGGATCATAACTTCTATATTCGAATTCAGATAAAGGTCAGCTGGCTAGCATTGTCTATGTAGATGACATCATATTTGGAGGAAGTCACTCAGGATTATGTGAAGAATTTGCCAAGAGAATGAGTGATGAATTTGAAATGTCTCTCATAGGAGAACTAACATACTTCTTGGGCCTGCAGATTCGGCAAACGCTGAAGGCATATTCATATCATAAAGACAAGTATGCCAAGGAACCTGTGAAGAAGTATGGTATGGAGGATAGGAAGCTTGTTGGAACACCAATGGCTATAGGCTGCAAATTACACAAAGATCAGGAAGGCGTGAGTGTAAATCGGGAAAGAGTATCGAGGTATGATTGGAAGCCTCCTATACATCACAGCCTCCCGACCTGATCTTATGCAAGTCGTGTGTCAAGGAAGTCGATATCTGTCCCATGCTCGCACCCGGAGGGTCAAGGGGTTGGTGCAAAACACCTAATAAGGACTTATAGCACAGTCTTTGTCCTAACTCGTATAACGGTCTTGCACGCCACAAAGCATGCATTTGTTCTCCCATGACATGCTTAGATAGACAAACAATTAATAACATTTTAAAACATCACAAAAGAGATAGTTTCATTAAAACTTATTTGGGAAAATTCCCATCCATAAAATTACAAACCGGTATTATCAACCCATAAGTCCACAGTTTACATTTGCCTCAGGTCTTTCCCAAAATAGGATACATGACAACAAAACAATAATCAAAGAATAAAAAGAAACACGCCATAGCTCCAATGAAGTCTATCACCTCGCCTCATCCACCTATCGCCGACTAGACCCTGTAAAAGAAAATAGTTTATAGGAAGGGTGAGCAAACCATAGCTCAATAGGGATCAAGTCTCCCCGGTCCATTCCACTCTAAGAATGTATGATAGGTGTAGGCTTGTGCTTGTGTAGTGGCTAATACAACAATATTTCACCCAATAAACACTCAAACTTACCAAAACCCGCACTGGAAGGCAGAGGACACCCCGCCACCACGGCGACATGGCTTACCACTCTAGGCGAATGTTACATTTGTCCACCTAAGGAATGCAACATTTTCCACCCAAGTCGAGTATGACAATCACCTCCTTGGATGTCATACCCGCCCACAGGAATGGGTGTAGACTTAGCCCACCGTCGTGAGTGTTACACCGAGACTCAGGACCGCAGTCCTGGCCAAAACTCAAGGGACCTAATAATGTAACTGGTCCAATGAAATTCCTTCCAAAGGAATTCCCTCAATCATGTATAATGAAACTCATTCCCACAACTAGAGTTTGGGTTAATAACTACATCACATACAACTCAGTAAAATCCACAACTCAAAGTCAATAAGTCTTTGTTATCACTTGTTTTCATCCGGGCGCAACCGAATAATAAAATATTCGAGTCGCCACCAACCGTTTTTTGGGGTACAGTTGGATACCCTCTACCTTTAGTACTTAAGATGTGGTCTGTGTTACCAGAGATGAGTTCGGGAGTTGGTTACGTGTTGGGAAGGTTTTAGCACCCCTACAACGCCCTTTCGGTACCTGTCTTAGGAGGAGGAGATTTCTATTTGTTTTTGTTTTTTGTTTTGTTTTTTTTTTTGTTTTTAAATCACATCTAATCTAAATCTAATTCGCAAAATTTTATTTTAATCTGTCACATGCTAATTAATTAATAGGCTTAATTATTACCCACGCGCTAATTATTAAATTAAAAGTTAAAGGTTAAATTTAATTATCATAATTTAATTATAAATTATTTAAATTAGTCTAATTATTTACTAAATTTTAAATATGAAAATTAATTATAAAAGTTAATTACTAATTTATCTAATTACTAATGTTATTTAATTCATTACGCGCTAATTAATTAATTACCAGGCTTACTTACTATTTACATGCCTAAATTTGAAAAGTTTAATTACAAACTTATTAAAAATTAACTAACTAATTATGCTAATTTAATTATACTAATTAGGCTAAATTCAAAAACTAACTAACTAATTAACTAAATATTCTAAAATTAACTAATTGAAATTATGCTAATTATGCTAAATTTTAAAAAAAACTAACTAACTAATATTATGCTAAATTTATAAACTAACTACTAATTTACTACACAAAATAATAATAAAAATTAAAGAAGGAAAGGAATAAAAACCTGGAATATTGTGGACCATGGGCGCCCTTCTCCCGAATGCCTTCTTTTTCTGCAAAAGAAAATTAATTTGACTATAACCGCAGTTCTTTTTTAGAACCGCAGTTAAGTTTACACTTTACTTTTTTTTTTTTTGAGTTTTGTGTAATTGATGGATGGTGTGTTGGTAGGGGGAGAGGAGACCCCTTTATATAGGTGTTAAGGGAGAGGGAGATTTGAGCATTTTTCGATGTGGGACTTCCTACTTTTTTTTTTTTTTACATTTGCATCGTGCGTGTTTTGTTGTTGTTGTTGTTGTTTAATTTTTTTTTAATAGGAAGTCAACAAAGGGGGGGGCCAAACTTGGCCCCCCCTACCCTTTTTTTTTCAAACATGGGGCGATGCCCCCATGACTTTTTTTTTTTTTAATTTTTGTTTTTTTTTAGTCTTTTTTTCATTATTATTATTATTATTAATATTATTATATATATAATAAAAGTCAAATACGTGGGGCGGTACTGTACATGAATAGTAATGGGTATTGTTCATGAAACAAGAACTACGAAGTCGTTCATGAAACAAGAATCACGATGCCTTGTTCATACCACGGTTCCCCGTGTACTATTCGTGAATAGTGATGCAAATATGTCACGGACCGAGGCTTATCCTAGCATACTTAGGCCATTTTGGGGTATTTCCCCTTTGTAAAGTGTTGTACTTAGCTTATAGAGTAAGTTGTAGAGATTTTAGATTTTGATCATATCTGATGTCTCCTGGCGACATAGCCAAAAAAGTGTTAACATCTATATGTAGGAGAGTGATGTTGTAAAGCTTTCAAGCAATCAATACAATCGTTTGTTGCCTTCGTTTAAATCGTTCTTCTGCTAAGCGCTTCCCTACACAAATGCTTTACAATGGATCGATGGGTTCCGATCCAAAGGCGACGAGTTAGGCTGACCTAGCATTCCTTCGTACGGGTGGGAACTAGGTGCCGCACGGGTTAAGTTGCTATAAAGGCTGACCCCGTGACAAGTGGTATCAGAGCACAGTTCGGTGCTAAAGTTCGGTGGAACAATCCGAAACTTCGAGACGGTGCAAAAATGACAAACGGTGGATCTGTTGTCATTAGTGGTGGCGACCACGAAGGCCGGGACAAGGAGCACCACGCTAAGGAACGGAGGAGAGACAAGTCCGTTTCGAGGGAAACATGTCCGCCGGAGAGTCGGCTAGCCAAATTGGAGTTGGCGTTAGCCGAACGGATGGAGGTGGTCGAGGAGCACATTGAAAGCATCGAAAAGTCGGACTCGAGGGGGTGAGGAAAGCTATGGGAGGATGCAAGGGCTTCTCAACTCCGTCATGGATGACATGAACTCTCGGTTCGACGGCCTAAAGGACACTCTCACGTCCCAAATCATGGCGATGCAAGAGGAAATCAAAGAGATCAAGGCGGATTGGTCTCTCTGTAAGATGGCGGTCACCCAAGGTGGCGTTGGCGGCCATTCCAGCTCCAAAATCGACGTGCCGAAACCTAAGACCTATGCTGGGTCAAGGAATGCGAGGGAGTTAGACAACTTCCTTTGGACCATGGAGACGAGCCTTCGATGCCTTGAACATTGTTAGCGAGGCAAAGAAGGTGAAGACCACTCCACTATACTTAGTCGATTCGGCTATGGTGTGGTGGAGGCGACGATATGCCGACAAGGAGTGCGGCCTATGTATTATCGACAATTGGGCGGATTTCAAGCGGGAGATCAAGGCCCAGTTCTATCCCCAGAATGCGGAGGACGAGTCCCGGGCGAAACTTCGGCGCCTTACCCACAAAAGCACGGTGCGGGAGTACGTCCGCGAGTTTTCAGAGCTCATCTTGGAGATCCCGGACATGTCCGCGAAGGATTCATTATTTTCTTTCATGGACGGATTGCAACAATGGGCGAAGCTGGAGTTGCAGCGGAGGAATGTGCAAGGACCTGGCGTTGGCCATGGCGGTGGCCGAATCACTCATCGAATACAAGAAGCCAGGAGAAAACCACCAGTTCTTCATCGACTTCCAAGTCGAATAGGTTCCACAAGGAGAAACGTGGGGGAGACAACCGGAATGAAGGAAAAGGGAGACCCTTCCAACCGTCTAAGGACTTTCGCCCAAAACACTTTGCGAATGGTTCCAAGGACGGAGAGAAGCCAAGGATCTCCTGTTTCCTTTGTGAAGGCCCTCACAAGGCATTCGAGTGCCCGAAGCGCTCCAAGCTCTCCGCGATGATCAACGAAGATGAAGAGAGGAATGCGAGGGATCCACGACTTGGTTCCTTGCAACTCCTCAATGCAATCAAGGCGAAGGTGGAGGTGCCACCATTCGAACGACAGAAGGGGCGCATGTACGTGCTCGCTAAGGCCAACAACCTTGAAACTAAGGCCTTGGTGGACACGGGTGTGACCAACAACTTCATCAAGGTGGAAGAAGCTCGTAGACTGGGGATAATCTACAAGGAAGAGAAGGGCTGGCTGAAGGCGGTGAACTCCAGTGCCAGTCCCATCCATGGCGTGGCTCGAGGCGTCGAGCTAAGTATTGGCGAGTGGAGAGGCAAGGTGAATCTCTCCGTGGTGTCGATGGACGACTATCCCATGGTGTTGGGGATGGAGTTCGTTGACCAGGTGCGGGCAATTCCAATTCCTAGCACCAACACGATGTGCATCATGGATGAGGGGAAAACGTGCATGGTGAAGGTAATGAGGGAAGAAGAACTCAAGGCGAAGTCTCTTTCAGCGCTCCAACTGTCTAAAGGAGTTAGACGACAGGAGCCAACCTTCATTGCCATGGTGAAGGAAGAAGGCCCAAGTGTTGGGGAGGAGCCCCCAACCGAAGTGAAGACGGTCCTTGAAGAGTTTGGGGACGTTATGCCACCCGAACTCCCCAAACAAATTCCACCGAAGCGGGAGGTGGACCACAAGATCGAACTAGAGGCCGGTGCAAGGCCTACTGCTACGGTGCCCTATCGGATGGCACCACCGGAGTTGGAGGAGCTTCGAAAGCAACTGAAGGACTTGTTGGAGGCCGGGTTCATTCAGCCATCCAAAGCGCCATTTGGAGCACCTGTGTTGTTCCAAAAGAAGCACGATGGATCAATGCGGCTGTGCATTGACTATAGGGCGCTCAACAAGATCACCGTGAAGAACAGCTACCCCATCCCACTCATATCTGACCTCTTTGATCAACTTGGTGCTGCGAGATGGTTCTCGAAGCTGGATTTGCGGTCGGGATATTGGCAAGTGCGGATAGTCGAAGGTGATGAGGCAAAGATGGCGTGCGTCACAAGATACGGCTCTTACGAGTTCTTGGTGATGCCCTTTGGCCTCACAAACGCCCCTACCACATTTTGTACGTTGATGAACCGGATCTTCCAACCATACTTGGATAGATTCGTCGTAGTGTACCTTGATGACATTGTCGTCTATAGCAAAACGTTGGAGGAACACAAGGCACACTTACGGCGGGTTTTCCAAATCTTAAGGGAGAACCAACTCTTTGTGAAGAAGGAGAAATGTGACTTTGCGAAGAAGGAGGTGCCCTTCTTAGGTCACATCATTGACGGCGGCAAACTAAAGATGGACCACAAGAAAGTGTTAGCCATCAAGGAATGGGAGACGCCCAAGAAAGTCCCAGAGATGCGTTCTTTCCTTGGCTTGGTTAACTACTATAGAAGATTCATCCGCGGCTATTCCCACATTGCCGCACCCTTGAGGGAACTATTTAAGAAGAACAAGACTTGGGTGTGGGATGATGCTTGCCGAGAGGCATTCGAGAAGTTGAAGCAAGCCGTGACAAACGGACCGGTAATGGTACCTGCGGACCATACAAAGCCTTATGAAGTTCACACGGATGCTTCAGACTTTGCCATCGGTGGAGTTCTAATGCAGGAGGGGCATCCTGTAGCATATGAAAGTCGGAAACTTAATAGCACCGAACGGAGGTACGCGGTGCATGAAAAGGAGATGACGGCTGTTATGCATTGCCTTCGGGTGTGGAGGCATTACTTGCTAGGGTCCAAGTTTGTGGTGAAGAGGAACAACATTGCTACGAGTTATTTTCTAACTCAAAGGAACTTAACTCCGAAGCAAGCACGGTGGCAAGGACTCCTAGTGGAATTCGACTTTGTGCTCGAGTACAAACCGGGCACAAATAATGTGGTGGCCGATGCACTAAGTCGGAAGGCGGAACTTGCAGCCATTAGCCAACCACAATTCCCCCTAGTGGACAAACTGGAGGTGTAAAGACTCGTATTTGGGTAGTTTCGAGAAGTTTTGAGAGATAGCCATTCTATGGGAATGCAACCATCTGGACGGTAGTGTAGTCGTCGATGTGAGCATTTTGACTGTACTTGGGCCCGATTCCGAGTCGGGGCCCCGTTTGACCCGATTGTTGACTTTTCGGGGTTTATTGGTTGACTTTGCGTTTGAGCGGTCATTTGAGTGTAATAATATCTTGGATAGTGATGTGCTCGTCATTTCGAGCGTTTGACTGTACTTGGGCTCAATTTGGAGTTCGTGACCTCGGGAGGTCAATTGCTATTTTTGGGATTTATTAATGAAAGAAAATACGGAAATATAAATAGGGGGAAGGAGAGCTTCCACGTTACGCTTCACGTTTCTGCGTCTGCGTTGGAGAGCTTAGAGAGAGAAAGAGAGAGGGAAGCTTGGAGCCTTCGATTTGGGGCGTTTTGAGCTCGTTCAAGCATCAAGAATCATTTCGAGGTAGGTGTTCCATTGATTCTTCACCCTTTTCTTGCTTGTTTTTTGGATTAACATGTAAGAATTTGATGAAATCATGCAAATTCGTGTCGAACCCTAGAATTTGGGGAAAAACCAATTTTGGGTTGAATCTTGTATTTAAAATGCGTTCCGAGGGGTAAGACGTGATTTAAAACCTAATATATAGTCTTAGGTATGAGTTTTATGAGATTCCGAAGGTCCTGGAGGTTTCTAGGTTGAATCCAGACGAGAAACAGTGAAAAAACGATGATGAACGATGAATCGTCGTGAATCAGGTAGAAAACGACCGATGAGATCGACTGAAATTGGAAATTTCGAATGTGCGATTTCGAAGGTTCGAAGGTAGGTTCGATGTAGTGTAATTTTGAGTGTCGAATGTGCGGTTTTGAGTATCGTTTTGAAGATTCGAAGGTACTTCAAAGGGAGTTTCGAAGGGTTCATGGGTACTTCGAAGGTAGTTTTCGAAGGTAGTTCGAGTGTAGGTTCGAGGTCGAAGGCGATCCGAAACGAGATTCGAAAATACTGATTCGAAATACAATAAAGGCGGTTCGAAAATGTAGTTTCACTTGCGATTCGAAATACGGTTTATTGGACTAGACCTATTTACATTGCAACCTATAAAGTATTATACTTAAGTTACAATGTAAATAACGAAATACCCCCATTTGGATTCAAAGAAAAATACTAGAAAAATTAATTCCTACTATTTCAAAATGTGAAAATTGGGTTTTAGTGTAAAATCTCGGAAAAACCCAAAAGTTCGTAGTGGTGAATTTTTGGAAAGTGGGGTTAGACATCTCAGAAAAATCCCCAAAAATCAGATTATCTTATTTATGCCATGGGAACCCAATGCCGGGACTTTTGATTTCAAGAAAATAGCTGCTATGGGTACTTCCTTCATAAATCAAGGATTGAGGATTGGCTACGATTCAAAGGAAAGATTGAGAATGACATGCCATACTCATGTTAGTATGTTGGTGTGAGGTATTGGGGCATGAACTCCGTGACTTGTTTGGGTTCTCACCGTGATGCACCGATGGTGCTATGTGATTGACGTGGCAGGCATATGCGCCGATGGCAGGCCTGTGTGGCTACTGTGGCCGGGCATATTGCGCTGTGGACAGGCTAAGGCCTGAGTTGAGCCGTTGAGCTCGTTGAGCTAGGGCGGAGTGCTCTGAGCTGGGATCCCATGGAGGATCGTGGACAAGTTGTCCTGATGTTTATTGCAGGCTGAGTCCTGATGATTGTGCACACTACACGGTGCACGAGTACACTGAGCATATAGTATAGACTTGTATGTCTGCATGATGTGGAGTGTTAGGGTCACCTACTGAGCTTGTCGCTCACCCCTACTTGTTGTTTACCTTTTTCAGGTGTGACCCGAGACTAGTAGAGGACTTTCTTCCAGGAGGACGCCCACTACTCTGATGTATGATACAGATTATATTCCAGTATTGTTTTATGTGATATCCAGGACATGGGTCCGTGGACGATTGTATTTGCATACCGTATGATGTGATGTCTGTATGACTGTTTGACTTAATGTATGCATGATGATGTATGGGAAAGTACAGGATTACCCTTGATGTATGACTGTACAGAGTTGCATATTTGAGACAGCACCCGCGGTGTAGTCTCCATTGGTACTTGTTACCAACCCCTTGACCCTTCGGGTGCAGGCAAGGGGAAGTCATGTACCCGGTTCCGGGTTCCCTGGAATTCGGGGACGTGACAAGTTGGTATCAGAGCATGGTCTAGTGGACCTAGGTTAGTGAGGGGTGGTTAATTGATTCCATGTGACTTGGAAAACTGTAGGGAGGGCGCCTGATCAACGCAGTCCTTACAGGTATTCTAGGTTATGTTGGTGTCAGTTAGATCATCCTAGGAACATACATAGGGTGCATTGCTAGTGGTATGATTGTGTGCATATAGGGCACTAGATTGTCTTTGTGTGTAATGTGCTTGTATGTGGTGCCAGGATGGCACGTGACCGTGAGAGCCAGGCCTTGATTGTGGTGTACCCTGAGGGGTGACATGATGCTATATGCATGGTTGTGGACCTACGGGTCGTGTGGTGTACCCTGATGGGGGACACGATGCTATATGCATGGTATGGACCTACGGGTCGTGTGGTGAGAACCTACAAGTCGGTTGTGCCTTTGGTGGCTGTTTGTGCTAGTAGTGCTAGTATTGATCATTTGTTGTTTGTTGTTGTGGCCAGTGTGATGGCACCACCGAGGAGAGCTGTCCGAGGCCAAGGCCCGGCAGAGGAGCCCACGATAGAGTCGGGCCACCAGGGGCAGCAGAGCCCGCAGCAGAGATCGTCAGCTCCCGTTGTGGGACCTGATTTGGCTCAAGGGTTGAGGATTTACTTGTGAAGACTGGCTACAATTCTAAAGGAAATGTTGAGAATGACATGCCATACTAATGTTAGTATGTTGATGTGAGGTATTGGGGCATGGACTCCGTGACTTGTTTGGGTTCTCACCGTGATGCACCGATGGTGCTATGTGATTGACATGGCAGGCATATGAACCGATGGCAGGGCTGTGTGGTGACTGTGGCCGGGCATATTGCGTTGTGGACAGGCTAAGGCCTGAGTTGAGCCGTCGAGCTCGTGGAGCTAGGGCTGAGTGCCCTGAGCTGGGATCCCATGGAGGATCGTGGACAAGTTGTCCTGATATTTGTTGCGGTCGAGTCTCGATGTTTGTGCACACTACACGGTGCACGAGTACACTGAGCATATAGTATAGACTTATATGTGTTGCATGATGTGGAGTGTTAGGGTCACCTACTGAGCTTGCCGCTCACCCCTACTTGTTGTTTACCCTTTTCAGGTGTGACCCGAGACTAGTGGAGGACTTTCTTCCAGGAGGACGCCCACTACTCGATGTATGATCTGATTATATTCTGTATTGTTTTATGTGATATCCCGGACATGGGTCCGTGGACGATTGTATTTGCATACTGTATGATGTGATGTCTGTATGACTGTTTGACTCTTTGTATGCATGATGATATATGGGAAAGTACAGGATTACCCTTGGTGTATGACTGTACAGGGTTGCATATTTGAGACAGCTCCCGCGGTGTAGTCTCTATTGGTGCTAGTCACCAACCCCTTGACCTTTCGGGTGTGGGCAAGGGGAAGTCATGTACCCGGTTCCGGGTTCCCTGGAATTCGGGGGCGTGACAAGTTGGTATCAGAGCATGGTCTAGCGGACCTAGGTTAGTGAGGGGTGGTTAATTGATTCCATGTGACTTTGAAAACTGTAAGGAGGGCGCCTGATCAATGCAGTCCTTACAGGTATTCTAGGTTATGTTGGTGTCAGTTAGATCATCCTAGGAGCATACATAGGGTGCATTGCTAGTGGTATGATTGTGTGCATATAGGGCACTAGATTGTCTTTGTGTGTGATGTGCTCTTATGTGGTGCCAGGATGGCACGTGGCCGTGAGAGCCAGGACTGGATGTGGTGTACCCTATGGGGTGACACGATGCTATATGCATGGTTGTGGACCTACGGGTCATGTGGTGTACCCTGATGGGGGACACGATGCTGTATGCATGGTATGGACCTACGGGTCGTGTGGTGAGAACCTACAAGTCGGTTGTGCCTTTGATGGCTGTTTGTGCTATTGATCGTTCGTTGTTTGTTGTTGTGGCCAGTGTGATGGCACCACCGAGGAGAGCTGTCCGAGGCCAAGGCCCGACAGAGGAGCCCACGATAGAGTCGGGGCACCAGGGGCAGCAGAGCCCGCAGCAGAGATCGTCGGCTCCCGTTGTGGGACCTGATTTGGCTCGGGTATTGATTCGGTTGCAGGAGGCCATGCAGGGTATGCGGGGCTCGATGAGGGATATGGCTAGAGAGGTGGATGAGTCGAAGAGGCAACGAGCCTCGGCGGCCACCACGGCCTCGGCGAGCCAGGAGGCGAGGGTGGTGCAGGATGTGCACCACGGGGAGGTCGTGATAGAGCCAGCACGACGAGGAGTGGATTGGGCTGCACGTTTTTGAAACATGCACCCAGGACTTTTGAGGATGGTTCACGGCCTGAGGTAGCCGAGGACTGGATTAGATGGGACAGAGGACATCTTTGAGATGATTGGGGTGCCGGATGAGGAGCGGGTGCGCGTGGCAACGCACTATCTTTGGGTATCCCACGCAGGTGGTGGGAATCCACTAGAGCTGTCCATGGCGATCGAGATGAGCTGGAGAGAGTTTGTTGAGCGCTTCTTTGGGGAGTATTTTCCCAGCTCGTTGCGGTATGCTCGACGTAGAGAGTATTATGAGCTTGTGCAAGGTAGCATGACCGTGTGGGTGAGTATGTGCAAGCCTTCACGGATTTGGGGCGGTTTGCTCTGGAGTCTTGGGAAAAGGAAGGCCGGAAGACGCAGGACTTCATTCAGGGCTTGAGGCCATCTTTGAAAAGACAGCTGGAACCGATGCGGTTGACCGGCCTACGGGAGGCGGTCGACAAGGCGATTATTATTGAGCGAGGTCAGGATCGGGCGAGAGCTCGAGGCCGGGCGGTTCGGCAGTCCGAGCAAGAAGAGGCGAGTGGGGAGAGAAGCGGTGCCGCTCGGCTGAGAGGAGGCAGGTGCGAGGGGTTTCTAGCCAGGCGGTGGGACCCCGTGAGAGTTCAGCCAGCGGGAGGCCAGGTACTGTTGGAGTTGTGGTTTGACCGGGCATGTCTCGAGAGACCGCCCAAGGAAAAAGATGACATGCTTCCGATGTGGGAAGGTGGGACATGGAGCTAGGGAATGTGTTACCCTTAGCTCAACCAGCGGTGTAAGCCCTCGTCCGAGAGATCGGGGGACGAGGAGTGGGGCTCCATCTCGAGGTCGGTGCCGCCGGCACAGAGCACGCAGATGCGACTGCGGTGCGACGGCCTCGGCGGGAGGCACAGGGTCATGTTGATCAGCGGGGCAAGGCCCCAATGGGCCAGGCTAGTGGCGGTGGACCACGAGGGAGGACTTTTGCCCTCACCAGCAGAGAGAGGCAGAGGTTCCACCGATGGATGAGGCAGGAGCAGGACCTTCGGTGGTGAGAGGTACCATCATCATTTCTCATACTATTTGTTCGGTTTTGATTGATCCTGGTGCTACCCATTCTTTTATTTCGTATCTTATGGTGGTTGGATTAGAGTTAGACCGGAGACAGTGAGTCGGTCTCGATGGTTGCTTCACCTTTGGGTGGAATTGTGATACTTGAGAGTATCCTGTCGTGCTTGTCCAGGTAACACTTGGGGGTGTTAACTTGTTGTGTGATTTGTATATCATGGAGTTAGATGATTTCGATGTTATCCTGGGTATGGACTGGTTGGTCTCCATGGAGGCCAAGATTGA
>CM042085.1:9866225-9901843 GCA_023512835.1 Taxillus chinensis
GGAACCAAACACCGAAAAGTCATCCATGAAAACCTCCATGATCTCCTCCACCAGGCCCTGGAAAATGGCCATCATGCCCCTGTGAGAAGTGGCAGATTTTGCCTTGCATAGCCCAAATGGCATCAAACTAAAAGCAAAGGTGCCAAAGGGGCACGTGAAAGTGGCCCCTTTCTTGGTCTTCGGGTTTAACCATGATCTGATTATACCGGGTGTCCCCATCTAAAAAGCAGTAGTGACTATAACCAGCTAACCTATCCAACATCTAGGTCAATGAAAGGAAGGGAAAGTGATCCTTCCTGGTGGTCTTATTCAGCTTCCTATAGTCAGCACACACTCTCCATCCTGTCACGATCCGAGATGGGATCAATTCATTCTTCTCATTTTTAATCACTGTCATACCCCATTTCTTGGGCACAACATGCAAACGGACTCACCTACTCACTATCTAGAAATAGCATAAATTATACCTAGCATTTTCCCATTTTAGAATTTCATTTCTTTTTAAGCTTCTTTCATGTGGTAGGGTTTAATCTTCTTTGTATTTCATTTGTGGGTTTTAAAGTCATCATTCATTAAATTTTGTGCATACAAATCCCTGGACTTATACCCCTCATGTCTTCAATGGCAATGGTCCACCCTAGGGCCTTTTGTGTTTCCTAAAGTTTTCTAGCAGTTGAGTGCACTCTACATCATTTAAATTGGCCCGTTAACTATAACTGGAAATTTATTTGTAAAGTCTAGAAATTCATACCTTAGGTGTCCAGGCAGTTCCTTCAGTTCTGGAGCTAGAAGTATGTCCTCTTCCTTCTCCTCCTTTGCTTGCTCCAGGGAATTTGATGTTTGCTCATCCTCCTCAGGCGATCCCGTCCACTTCTTCATCTTGTTGAGCTTCTATAAGTAGACCACTCCATCATTTCTTTGTGGTAATTTCTTCTGCCAAAAGTCTTCCACCAACTCCTCAAATCTTCCAACTTATGACAGTCCTCCTCCTCTTGACCTTGTAAAGCCCCTTCCCCCTATGGAAGACTAAGGTCTCTTCATTAATTCTCAAGTTAGTTGCCCTTGAACACATCGATCAATGCACACCAGCTTAGAGAAACGGTCTTCAAGGAGGAGCTGAACTCCTTTATCTTCTTCCATTTCCAAAACTACAAAGTCTGCTGGAAAAATGAAGGAGCCCACCTTAACTAGCACATCTTTAATGATTCCTTCCCAGGTCTTCCGAGTGGACCGGTCCGCAAACTGCAATGAGATGGAAGTTGGCTTCATTCACCGTGAGCCCAAATTTGCTTGTATAGAGAAAAAGGAGATCAAGTTGATACTAGCCCCTAAATCACAAGGGGCTACTGCTGCAGCGGCGCATTTCCAATCACACATGGGAGGTTAAAACTATCCGGATCTTTATGCTTGATGGGCAAATTCCTTTGGACAACACTGCTTACCTTGTTTGTGACAGCTACCGTCTCATGGTCCCCATACCTTCTCTTCTTCTTCACAAAATCTTTAATGTATTTTCTATACCTGGGCATCTGGCTCCAAAACTTCCACAAATAGGATATTAATTTCAAGCCGCTTGAATAAACTCAAGGAAGCGCTCATACTCTTCCTCAACCCTTTGACCTCTTAACAAATTTGAAATGGCATGGTAGGCCTTAGCTCTTTCAGCCCTTGTTCTTCAGCTGGTCTGCCTTTGGTCAACTGTTGGTCCTTCTTTTCTTGCACCTTTTCTTCTTCTTTATCAAATTTTCCTTGGTCATCAGCTTCCAAGGGTCTAGCTTTGTTCTTATGATATGGCCCTCTTCTTAGGCTCTTCAGTTTCCTTCAATGCTTTCCCCCTCCTTAGAAGTCGAAGTAGCCTTGCCCTTCTCCTTGGGGTTCACTTCAGTGTCACTTGGAAAAGATTTAGCTGAAACTCCTTGATTTGCATTCTGCAGTGCCATGCCCCACGACCAACTTTTCCATATTCTTCATTGAAAATTTCCACATCTTGCCTACCCCTTTCTCCTCCAAATCACCCACATCTTTCTTTTAGCTGACTCATCCTCATTCAGCCATGTTCTTCCTCTTTGTTGTTGAGGCTGAGGCTGTTGTTGCTCGAAATCCTGGAGGTGGATGTAAATAATTATCAGTAGCATACGGATTTTGCTTAAATCACAGGCACATATTTATCTTGAGAGCGATGTATCTCTCCCCTCGGTTCTGGTTTTTTCTGATATGCCTGAGATTGTTGTTGGTTGTCATTGTACCCTTGTCTTATTTGTTGAGGATAATATTGCTGCTTCTGGTACAAGCCTTTCCCTCCAACATAATTTGCTTCTTCCAACTCTACTCCATCCTTGCTCGACTATTGGTGAGGGCTTGTTGTGATCCTCCGACTTTAAGAGCCAACACTACTCCATGCTTTCACTAAAGCTTGGATCTGGTCTTGGATATCGTTGGAAGAGAATTATCAACTGAAGCTATTTTCTCCCCTTGGCCTTGAAGTCCATATAAATCGACCACTGCCAATCAGCCAAAGACAGTCTCTCTAAGAGTTGAGGTACAGCATCAAGGCTCTAGATTCATTAAACATCCTCCAAGCATTTTGTATTCACTTTATCTTGTGAGTGAGACTGAAGACCAGTGTAGAAAGATTCAATTTGAATCCATTAGGGTCTTCTCTGGTCAGGGCATCTTCTTATCAAATCTTTAAAGTGCTCCCAAGCCTCATGAAGAGTCTCCATCTCATCTTGCCTGAATCTAGTGATTTCCCCTCCAAGCTGGTTCACACACCTTGGAAGGAGGAAAGTATTTAGACATGAATTTAGTCTGCATCTCCTCCCAAGTATTTATTGATCCTGCTGGTAAACTGTTAAACCACCCAAAAGCTCTATCCCTTAAGGAGAAGGGAAAAGCCTTAGCTTTATTGCCTCCACCGACACATTGTTGATCTTTATAGTGTCACACATTTGAGTGGGAACCTCATCAAATGCTGGTGTGGATCATCCACTGCGTTCCTCCAACAGCGTTGTTGCCCTCCTTGCGCTAATTAATATAGGCATCAGCTCAAAACTATTTGCCTGAACTCTTGTTTGCCTAATCCAGAATAATGGTCGACATCATCGGTCTCGCGTAGTCTAAGAAGGTTCTGGGCATAAACTTATTATCCTCTTCTGCTAGATATTGGCCATTATAATTGCCCCCTCCTTACGGTGCACATCCATCAGGCCTTAAATCTGCCATCAATTCACCTACTGAATGCTCTAAGCACTTTGCAGCTGCTTCTTAGGCCTCGTCTTTGCTTCCCTAGCTGCCCCTGTGACAAGCCCCTACGAACAACCTTTGGTTCCCGATTAAATGGTATAAGCTCCCCTGAGCCAAGAAATTCAAGCTCCAACATTCTAAATAAGCTTTAACTCAGCCATTATGGTTTTTATTCTGAAAAACCTTGTTTTTTTTTTTATTTTTTTGTTTTTATTTAACACTTCTTCCAAATAATAACCTTACAAGGTTGCATTTATATGGACTCCTTGATGGATTATTCACTCTGCCATTTCCTCCTGCAAACCCTTTTATTGCACATAAGCAGCAATAGTTTTTTTTCTTTTTTTTTCAAGGAGTGAAATACTTGAATCACTAACACCATACACCAAACCAACGAACCTGACAGTGCTTCTTATACCTAAAACAACTCCAGCCATTAAATAGCTAGTAATGAATATTAAGAGTAGGTGTAGTAACCAATAACCCATAAAATACACTCAAAGGCAAGATAATGGTGCTCTCAAAAAGTATATGTCTATTCTGCACTCAACTTCAAGGGTTTACAGCTCATCCTAACATAACATGCTCGCCCTATTCAAATGTCACTCAAATCATGGTGATAGCATACAAGAAGTAATAATACGTTAACTAACTTATAACAAACCTAACTTGATTGAAACATCTTTATCATAACAAGATACTAAGGTGGTCAATATAGTCAAACACTACACCCTTGTAGCCATGCACCTCACAGGCAAAACATACAAATCATCAAGAAAACAGAAAACAAAGCATGCATGCAAACAAACAAGCAACCGATTCAGGGAAACCCCCCACCCCCACATTAAAACTACTCGAGGCCCTCAGAGCATGGGAAAGGAAAAGGGAAGAAGACCAGTACCGGTGGTAGGTACGCTGTAGTAGAAGATAACATGGGCCACCATTCTCCTAAGACGCGCGACAAAGTCGCCAGATGTTTCTCCCGTGAGCGCTTAAGCATCCTTATGCTGCAACAGAGCTATCAAATAATAACACACAAAAATCCCACAACTGAATTGATCAGGCTGTTGGGAAGCTCCATTTCATTGAAGTGCACCAGAGGAAACTTGGATTTCAACAGCCCTTCTTTTCGAGTGCGTTTTGATTTTTTTCAAGAAACCATGGACGAGCTTCTTTTTGCGTGTGGAAACCCATGATCTTGGCTCGGGTCATAAAGACGGCATGGTCTACACTCAAGTCCAACTGCAAGAGTACGAAGTTTCGATCCAAGGAGGACCGGTATAAGAACCTCATGGACCTGGTGCCAAGAGTGATGTCCTTCTGCTGCTCCATTCATCCGCCGGCGGAAAATGTGCTCCTCTAACGGCTGCTCATATATCTCGCACAACATGATGGAGGTGTATTGAGTCATAGGGTAGTCGTTGGGCTCAGCCTCCACCACGTGTCGCATCGTATGACAGAATAAGTCAACGTCATCAGAAGATAAGTACTCATCAGCTAGGATACGCTGCAAATAGGATGACGTGAAGACTTTGGAATCAGGCGTAAAGCGCGCTTGTAAGGTGTCTCCGTAAGTAAACTGCTGAAAAGCAGCTGTGGCATCAACAGTTGAGAGGGCCGGATGGAGATGAATGTAGATGGGCTCCCCTAGGTTATCTTCCTGGGGAGCTTCTGATGACGCGTCGGACCACCATTGCAATGGTTGGATTAAGGGAACAAGGGCCTGTGAAGAGCTGGGCCCTGCTGGTGGTGTGAAATAAACGGGAGCTGCTGGAGGAAAGGGTGGAGCGGTGTAGGGCTCCGTCTCTTGCGGATACCATGGATACTCCGGTGTCTCTTCGCTTTGTGCAGCGGGCTGCTGTACCGAAGGTGACGGTGCATCAAATGGATCCTCCACAGGAGGTGTAGGAGTTTTCTTCTTCTTCTTCCCCAAGGCCTTCCAGATCTTACCGAGCAGACCTTTGACTTCCTTCTGCTCCTTGAGGATGAGAGTTTGATTTTTCTTCAGCAGCCCGATCTCCTGAGCAGTGTCCGCCTGTGCCTCCTGTAGTTGAGCAGTTTGCCTCCGTAAATCTTCATAAGAAGCAACAGGAGTTGGCTCTGGGGCTCCCCATGGTCGGGCAGATGGACGAGAGGTTGCTTGTTGGTCATGAGCGATGTACTCGAGCAACTCCTCCAGCTGAAGTCTTGTGATGTGGCCATTAGTGAAGGCCCAGTTAAGAACGTCAGCTTCACTGATAACTTGGCCATCGACACCTTGGAAGAAGGTGTAGACTTCCTCCTTGTGAACGTTGAACCGCATGTACATGGCGATCCAATCGGAAGATGTGCTGTCGGCGGGCGTTCATGGGAGTAGAGGTGTCCCTAAACTGCTCAGTGGGTCGCTCCATATGCACGCTGTGACGTGAAGGCTGTGGAGCGACGTGGATACTATCTCCCCATTTGCCCTTGTAGCTAACTCCTAAGGCACCCTCGGGATGGAGAACTCGTAACCGCAGGTTATCCGGGAAAACAGTGGGGACTACTTGAGCACTAAGATGACCATATTGATATTGCGAAGCATGCTAAGTAGTCGACCATATAAACATTTGCGAATGTCTCGTTTCCACAATTTAAAATTTTCACAGCCCAATCAATGTGTAACTGACGATTGATGCAAAACATAAACTCCGAATGGGACTTAGGGACTGAGTCTACGCCACTAGTCTGTACCAGTAAGCACCTCCCTATCAAATTGGCAAGGCAACGATATTTCCCATGAAATTCGTTTTTAGTAAATTGCCGACGACTCCCAAATTCCTTAGTATCCCGTAAAGCTCTACCATAATCTCCTAAGTTCAAATCAGGTATTGCATGCACAGGATTTGGCAGATCAAAGCAAGTCTCTCAACATAGCGGGGAAATAGAAATTAAGACACCTTGAACCTCCCCAATTATCTCATCATCTTCCTCATTGACGTAGACTGAATTGTAAAAGTCTAACATGGCAGGATAATATAGATAACTGCGAGCGCATACTAACCTTCTCAGCCCCAAAGCTTGCAGCTTGGTCATAACTTCTTCAGTCCAATCAAGCGTGGAGGACTCCAGGATCTCCCAATCAAGCACATTCCCCATGAAGATCGTGTCGGCTTCTCTCAGTGATGAAGGCATAGAGGTGGCAGAGGCTTTAGGGCTGCCTTCTCCTTGGCGGGCTCTCCTTGTGCGCGCCATGACTTCTAACTCGAAAGGAATTTGCTCTCACCAGGAAGGAAGAGGAGAGTATGAGATGTGAGTTTTAAGCTTGGAGCCCCTCCCTATTTATAGTGCTTCACCACAAGGGAAAAGACAAAAATGACCTTGTTAAAGTGCTCCATTCTTTTCACGGTTAGAGCAAGGAAGGATCTAGATGTTGCCAGCTATCTGCCACCCAAATTCTAGCTTGATTGGATTCCATTTTGGTTGCACGTGAAAACACATTTTTCACGGGCAAGGCGTAAAAGACTCTAGACGTCGCCACCTGGTATCCACCAAAATTTGAAAGGAAATGACGTCTCTATCCATGTGCACGTGAAAAGGCTTTTCACGGGCAGGTTGCATAAGCTTCTGGATGGTGTCAGCTGTCTCCCTGAAAAATTGCAGCTTGAAATGACCTTTATAGCCTTGTGCACGCGAAAAGGCTTTTCACGGGCAGGTCCTTTTTCGTCCAAATTTCACCAGTAGGTCCATAATGAACAGTATATCAAGCCTACATGTGCACTGAAAAGGCTCTTTTGGCGGGCAAGCCTTTTTCACCTCAAATGCCCTCCGAATGCTCTGAAATTTGACATGCGGGAAGCCCATCTCAAGGACAAAAATGTGTCACTTATTTTGCCACAAATCCCCTCTCATTTGCCATAAATGCATCTCCTCTCTGTGGCATTGAAACGCAGTGGGTCCCTCTGGTTCACCTGAAGTGGGCTTGGACTTGGGCCTTAGAAAAGTTGTCTAAAGTTCTTATAAAAGGCCCAAGTGAAGTGAAAACAAACTAGCCCAGTACTGCAAAATAAAAATTAGAAAACAAAACAAAAACACTCCTACAAAAGAAAGGTTAAAGCTGCAAAAGAAAGGTTAAAGCAAAATAAAATAAAAAAAATTAAAAGAGAAAGAATTCACCATGGGTTGCCTCCCATGAAGCGCTGAGTTAAGGTCTTTAGCTGGACCGTCCTGGTCATCAAACAGCACAGAGAGTAAACAGTTCAACTTCTTTGACCTCTTCGGGCAAAAAGTAAGACTTTATCCGCTGCCCGTTGACCTTGAAAATATGTCCAGAAGTTGATTACAGTTCTACACTGCCATAGGGAAACACTCGGGTCACTGTGTATGGCCCCATCCACTTTGATCGTAGCTTCCCTGGAAAACGCTTCAATCGCGAATTGAACAACAGCACCTGCTGGCCTGATTGAACTAAAAAGGGATTTATCTTTCTGTCATGCGCAGCTTTGGTCCGCTCCTTGTATAGCCTGGCACTCTCATAGGCGTGGTATTGGAACTCATCCAATTCATTGAGTTGATACAAGCGGAGCTCCTTAGCAAAACTAGGATCCAGGTTCAGCTTCTGAACTGCCCCGAACGCCTTGTGCTCCAGTTCTACTGGCAGATGACAGGCCTTTCCATACAACAGGCGGTAAGGAGACATTCCTATAGGTGTCTTATATGCAGTCCGATAGGCCCATAGAGCCTCATCCAATTTTTGAGACCACACCTTCCGGTTGCCTCCCACTGTTTCTCCAGTATTTGCTTGATTTCGCAATTGAGACTTCAGCTTGCCCATTTGCTTGTGGATGATATGCAAGTGTTCGCTTATGCCGCACTCCGTGCCGTCGTCGCCAGTTTCGAACTGTTTGTTGCGAAGTGACTTCCTCATCATCGATGATAGCTCGTGGTGTATCAAATCGACTGAAAATATTCCGACGCAAGAATTTGGTAACCACTTAAGCATCATTCCTTCTAGTGGGAATCGCTTCAACCCACTTGGACACGTAATCGACGGCCAATAAAATGTATGAGAACCCCTCTGATGGTGGAAATGGGCCCATGAAGTCGATACCCCAGATATCGAAGAGTTCAACTGGAAGAATTCCAGTTTGGGGCATCTCTTGCTTCCGTGTTATCCCCCCTGCTCGCTGACACTGATCACAGGCCTTAATGAAGGTATATGCATCGCGGAACATGGTGGGCCAGTAAAAACCACTTTGCAAGATCTTGGCCATGGTTTTCTGAACTCCAAAGTGGCCAGCATAGTCAGATGAATGACAATGCTTCAGGATATTGTCCACTTCTTCTTCTGGTACACATTTTCATATCATTTGATCAGCACATTGCCTGAACAGATATGGGTCATCCCAGATATACTTTCGAACATCAGCAAGAAACTTCTTCTTCTGCTGATACGTGAACTCAGTTGGTATATAGGAACATGCATGAAAGTTCACAATATCAGCATACCATGGAACATGAACTTCTGCTGAAAATAACTGCTCGTCAGGGAAGGTATCAGAAGTTGTTGCTTCATTGGACTACCTTTCCCCTGATTCAGCCTTGACAAATGATCTGCGACAGTGTTGGATGTGCCTTTCAAATCCTTAATCTCCAAGTCGAACTCCTGGAGAAGCAGAACCCATCTGATCAATCTGGGTTTAGCATCCTTCTTGCTAAACAGGTACATGAGGCCGCATGGTCAGTATAAACTATCACTTTTGTGCCCGGCAAGTACGATCCTGGAACTTGTCGCAGCGAAGAAAACGCTAGTAATTCTTTCTCCGTAGTTGTGTAATTTAACCGTGCTTCATGGAGTGTTTGGCTAGCATAGTAAATCGCCCGAAATACTTTGTCCTGCTTCGCCCAAGAACCGCCCCAAGCGGCAAAGTCGTCAAGGTCACACATCAGCTCAAAAGGTTGCGACCAGTCTGGAGCTACTATTACAGGTGCTGAACTTAACTTCTATTTCAGCACTGAAAATGCCTGAAGGCATTCTTCTGAAAAGACGAAGGGTACATCCTTTGCTAAAAGCATGCTAAGGGGCTTGGCGATCTTGGAAAAGTCTTTGATAAACCGCCGATAGAACCCCGCATGACCCAGAAAGCTCCGGATGCCCTTCACATTTGTGGGTGGAGGTAGATTCTCAATTGTGGAAATCTTTGCTCTATCCACTTCCAGCCCAGCTGCTGACACTTTATGCCCAAGGACGACTCCCTCCTTGACCATGAAGTGGCACTTCTCCCAGTTTAACACCAGGTCTTTTTCTTCACACCGGATTAACACAGTTTCCAAGTTCGTGAGACATATGGAAAATGAAGAGCCAAAAACGGAGAAGTCATCCATGAAAACCTCCATAATGTCCTCCACTAACTCCTGGAAAATTGCCATCATGCACCTCTGAAACGTATCAGGTGCGTTGCAGAGGCCAAGGGCATTCGCCTAAGGCATACGTGCCAAAGGGGCACGTGAACATTGTCTTCTCCTGGTCCTCAGGCGCAACAGCAATTTGGTTGTACCCGGAGTAGCCATCCAGGAAGCAGTAATAAGGGTAGCCAGCTAGGCGGTCCAACATTTGATCGATGAATGGTAGTGGAAAGTGATCCTTTCGGGTAGCCTTGTTCAATTTCCTGTAATCAATACAAACTCGCCACCCGGTAATAGTGTGGGAAGGAATGAGCTCGTTCTTCTCATTGCGTATCACCGTCATTCCTCCCTTCTTTGGTACCACCTGAACCGGACTCACCCAGGGGCTATCAAATATAGTAAAAATAATCCCAGCTTTCCTCCACTTCAGTATTTCCTTACCAACTACTTCCTTCATAGCAGGATTAAGCCTGCGTTGGCATTCCACAGTAGGAGTGAAGGACTCCTCCATCAAGATTTTATGCATACAGACCGCCGGGCTAATACCTTTAATATCATCAAGTGACCATCCCAGGGCCTACTTATGCTTCCTTAAAACATCAAGTAGTTGTTTGCACTCTTCGGTCGTTAAAAGAGGCAGCTACTATCACAGGATATCTTCCTGTGAATCTAAAAACTCATATCCTAAATGATCTGGGAGCTGTTTCAAACCTGGCAGTGGTTCCATGGTTGCTGGAGAGTTAATTGATGAAGAGGGCTGCTGCTCAGCTTGCTCAACCAGGACCTCAAAGTTCTCTTCTGGATCAACCTCAACAAAATCAACTTGCTGTAATTGGTGGTCCAAGCTAGCAGTAATCAGACTCTCTTCAAAGTACGCATCCACGAAGTCCGCAATGTGATTAATCCAAAAGCAACTGGAATGATCATTCACCCTGCGCATTGATCTTTCCATATTAAACACCACCGCGTCCTCATCCACACGCAGTGTCGGCTCCCCCTGAGTTGACATCAATCAAAGCCCTTCCTGTGCTAAGGAAGGGCCTTCCAAGAATCAGCTGGACACCTTTGTCTTCCTCCATATCCAAAACTACAAAGTCCACCGGGAAGATAAACTTGTCCACCTTGATAAGTACATCTTCAATGATGCCAGCCGGTTTGCCTATCGAACGATTAGCAAACTGCAAAGAGATTGATGTAGGCTTCATTCCCGTTAAGCCCAATCGTCGATAGATAGTCATTGGCATCAAGTTAATACTAGCCCCTAGATCACAAAGGGCTTGCTCCAGCTGAGAGGTACCAATAGTGCAAGTAAGAGTGAAGCTACTCGGATCTTTCAATTTGGGTGGGAGCTTATGCTGTAGCACTGCACTTATATCATTTGTGAGAGCCACAATCTCACAATCAGTATAGCTCCTCTTCTTGGACAGCAGATCCTTCAAGAATTTCACATATTTCGGCATCTGCTCCAAAGCTTCTATAAATGGTATGTTCACCTCCAGCTTCTTGAACATCTCTAAAAATTTGCTGAACTGCACATCCAGCTTTTGTTTCCTCAATCTCTGAGGATATGGCATAGGAGGCTTGTATTGTACAGGAGTACTGGCTGCAGGTTGGTTAACTTCAGCCTTGTCTTCCTCCTCCACTTTCTGATTAACACTTTCTCCTTGTTCCTCAGCTTCCTTTTCTCCAGATGGATTATGCTGTTCAGTGTTCTCCTTGCTTGGCTCAGCTTCCTTTTCTCCAGATTGAAGTTCTTTCCCGCTTCTAAGCATAATGGCTTTGCACTGCTCTCTGGGGTTTACTTCAGTGTTACTGGGAAAGGTGTTTGATGAAGATGGTTTGACTGCATTTGCTAATTGGCCAATCTGCTGCTCAATATTCTTCATTACAGCTCCAAGATCTTGGACAGAAGTGGTAATAGACTCGATCCTTGTCTCACCCTAACTCATTCTGTCAGTTGCCTGCTTAGCAAACTGATAGAAGAAATTTCTCATCTCTTCATCTTTAGCTTTCTCTTTGTCCTCCTTCTGTTGAGGCACCTTCTAAAAACCGGGAGGAAGTTGTGGCTGGGTAGTCTCTCCGTATTGTGCCATTCCAGCAGCAGGGGCCTTGTTTTGTCTTTGCCATAAGTAAGGTTGTTGTTGAAATTGTGAAGGTCCTCCCTGATTCTGGAAATTGTTGGACTGAGGCAGATTCTGGAATTGGTTTGGATTCTGATACTGTCGCTGGAATCCTCCACCTCGATTCCCAATGTATTGGGCTTCTTCATACGGCTGGGCTGGAGCAGCATCTCCAAGAATAACTTGTTGGTCAGTCCTTCCCTCCATTCTCACAGCAATGACTGACATTTGCTTAGTCAACTTCTCCATTTTCTTCGTAAGCTCATCCAGCTGATTTGAATTGGACACTGCTGCAACTGGGTCAGCCTTTGGACGTCGATCAGTCGACCATTGGCAATTGGATAAGGCCATTCTTTTTAGTAGTTCAACTGCAGTATTGGGTTCCATCATCATAAATGCTCCTCCAGCAGCAGTGTCAACCATGTTTCTAGTGGATGGTTGTAAGCCCATGATGAATGATTCTACTTGCAACCATTCAGGTCTGCCATGGTTAGGACACCTCCTAACCAGATCCTTAAACCGTTCCCAAGCTTCATATAAGGACTCATCACCACGCTGGGTGAATTGGCTGATTTGACTCCTCAGATGCATCACCCTTGTTGGTGGAAAATATTTGGAGAGGAACTTCTCTGCCATCTGGTCCCACGTCGTTATGCTCCTAGCTGGTAATGACTGGAACCAACCAAGCGCTCTGTCTTTCAATGAAAATGGGAAGAACCGGAGTTTAATTGTCACGCCCCCAAATTTGGGACTTCCAAACTGGGTGCGTTAGCGGAAATTAAATATACAAGTTTTATATAAATTTCAAACTATTACTTATTTCATCAAACAAACCATTCATTATTATAAATTTCAATCCAAGACCTTTAAGGTTTAGGGGTTTAGAGACTAAGTGTCCTTAATCCATTATTACATAATAAGCATACAAGCAATCAAACTTATAAATCCTTAAAATTTCACATAACTTTATTCCCAAGCACTTCTTGACTCCTTATCTTAGTTTCTCCATTCCTTTAATTACCTGGAGTTGGAAATGAAATCATAAAAAAGGGTGAGCTCAAATAGCCTAGTAAGGTTAAACATAAGTGGGTAAGGAAAATCATGAAGATATCGAATATAGGAAATATCATATAACATTTGCACATCATACATGATCAAGATTTCACAAGGGAATCATAATATAAAAGATTTATGTTTGGACATCGTATCATAACATCATGATCCAGGTTAACTACCCGGATACCATATCATAACATATTATCATTGGATTGACACTCTCCAGTGATGTTCTTTACCCAATGCATTGGAGGTCTTTCTGGAACCACCCATCATAAACTTACTTTGTCCAACATAAGAGAGATCATAACAAGATCAATTCATTTCATCAGAACAAATCATAGAATTTCATGAAGCATAGTTAAGTAAAGAACATAAAATTATCAATGATGATCCCGATTTTAGAAAGGTCATCTACCCCAATTAATAAAACATAATAGTAGAGAGAAATCAAAGAGACTAATGTCCCTTAAGAATAATTAATAAAGAGAAGGTTAATAAAAGGTGAGTAATAGAAAGCAACAAGGACATAGAAAAGAGGAAAGGAAAGGAAAAGAAAACCCTTACGATCCGTTTGTCGTTCTCCGCGTCTTAAACCTTGAAAATCAAAACATTAAATTAATATTTTGTCTCTTTATTCTAATACCATAATTATGTATGTTTATAGGTGACAATACCAACTGTATAGTAATAAATACATATGAGGTGGTAGAACCAACCTTATTAATAACATATGTGAGGTGGTAAAACCAACCATGTAAATAATATATATATAAGGTGGTAAAACCAACCATGTAAATAATATATATAAGGTGGTAAACCAACCATGAATATAGTATATAGGAGGTGGTAAAACCAACCATATAGATTTACATAATGAATAATAAGTAACTTTAAAATTTCAAAATCTTGAGTATTACCTTTTCGTAGAACTTCGACGCTTGGTAAGTACCAAAAACAAAAGAGGATTTGAGTAGAGTATTTGGGGTGTTAATAGGGATTAAGGGAGTGTTTTTAGAGGGAAATTTTGTGGTATGGCTTGAGGGACTTATGCAATGAGAGGGAGGCAAAACACTCCTTATATAGGGCAAGGGTGGTGGTAGGTGGTAGGTGTGGTAGGTGAAACTTTTATCCTTAACATCTTATTTTCTTCCCTAATTTTCTACTTTTCAAATCATTTGATTCTTACCCCATTATCATCTACCACGTGTCCCCCTTATTTCCCCCATTTTTTGATTTTTTTAGATTTGTTTGACTTTGAAGGTTCTTTTGATCACAAAAGTCATATGGGTGCATGGCCTACTATTTTGACTATAACTTTCTAGATTCTTCATTAAATTAAATACGTCCAATTGAGATGAATTCCTAACTTAAGTATCTGCATTTTGAGACCAATTCCAAGTCTATTGGACTTGTATATCAAAAGTTATTGGGTTTTGAAGTGAGATTAGAAATTCTGGGCGTGCTACTAGACCTTTGTACACTGTTTGAATTGTTTCTCCTAATGGGATGATCCAATGAGTCTGAAATTTTAACCAAAGGTATATAACGAATTCTGAAACATGCTATAAAAATATCAAGTCGTTTAGAGCTACAAAAACAAAGTTATAAATTTGTAAAGATGACTTCCAGAACTGCGCTAGTTTATCCTTTCTAAGCATAACTATTGTTATGGAGTATTAAGTAAAAATGTTTTTACTACTTTTCTTTGACATGCTAATTTAAATAGATGATGTATTTTTACTAAATCAGTATATATCCATACACTAATCTATTTAAAATAATTAATCAATACTATTTAACATAACTTTCATCTCATATAGTAGCCGTTTTGGGTTGTATGTTTACCCTAGGGCTAGATCCTATATTCTCTCTACTTTGTATACTTATAATCCTCTTCCTTTAAATAAACTTCATCACACCATTCATTTGATATTTATCTCATGGAACTATTCCAACATCTATTTCTTAACAGCTAGTTACTATTTTATCGGCTAGTTAACTATTATTTATTCATACGGTTCTTCACAATCATAATAACTATTATTAAAATTTGCGGGTTTTACATTAATGGCATCATCGGAGACGCCATTGATCTTGATGGTGTCACAAATTTGGAGGAACCTCACTAGATGATTGTGTGGGTCATCCAGTGCTGAGCCTCTGAATGCTTCTTGGCTAACCATCTGCAGAAATGCTGGTTTTAGCTCGAAGTTGTTGGCCTGAATTGGCACTCTCCTAATGCCGGAATACTCATCAGATATCACAGGCCTGGCATAATCCATAAATGTTCGTGGCTGCTGGCCACCTTGTCCATTGTTGTTCAGCTGACATGCATTGTGTGCTTGGTCTTCTCGTGCTCGGTTGTCACCCATGTGTCACGGACCGAGGCTTATCCTAGCATACTTAGGCCATTTTGGGGTATTTCCCCTTTGTAAAGTGTTGTACTTAGCTTATAGAGTAAGTTGTAGAGATTTTAGATTTCGATCATATATGATGTCTCCTGGCGACATAGCCAAAAACGTGTTAACATCTATATGTAGGGGAGTGATGTTGTAAAGCTTTCAAGCAATCAATACAATCGTTTGTTGCCTTCGTTTAAATCGATCTTCCGCTAAGCGCTTCCCTACACAATTGCTTTACAACGGATCGATGGGTTCCGATCCAAATGCGACGAGTTAGGCTGACCTAGCGTTCCTTCGTACGGGTGGGAACTAGGTGCCGCACGGGTTAAGCTGCTATAAAGGCTGACCCCGTGACAAGTGGTATCAGAGCACGGTTGGTGCTAAAGTTCGGTGGAACAATCAAAACTTCGAGACGGTGTAAAAATGACAAACGGAGGATCTGTTGTCATTAGTGGTGGCGACCACGATGGCCGCGACAAGGAGCACCACGCTAAGGAACGGAGGAGAGACAAGTCCGTTTCGAGGGAAACATGTCCGCTGGAGAGTCGGCTAGCCAAATTGGAGTTGGCGTTAGCCGAACAGATGGAGGTGGTCGAGGAGCACACTGAAAGCATCGAAAGCTGGACTCAGAGGGGTGAGGAAAGCTTTGGGAGGATGCAAGGGCTTCTCAACTCCGTCATGGATGACATGAACTCTCGATTCGAGGGCTTGAAGGGTTCTCTCATGTCCCAAATCTTGGCGATGCAAGAGGAAATCAAAGAGATCAAGGCGGATTGGTCTCTATGCAAGATGGCGGTCACCCAAGGTGGGGTTGCGGCCATTCCAACTCCAAAATCGACGTGCCAAAGCCTAAGACCTATGATGGGTCAAGGAATGCGAGGGAGTTAGACAACTTCCTCTGGACCATGGAGCAGTACTTCGATGCCTTGAACATCATCGACGAGGCAAAGAAGGTGAAGACCGCTCCACTATACTTAGTCGATTCGGCTATGGTGTGGTGGAGGCGACGATATGCCGACAAGGAGTGCGGCCTATGCATTATCGACAATTGGGCAGATTTCAAGCGGGAGATCAAGGCCCAGTTCTATCCCCGAATGCGGAAGACGAGTCCCGGGCGAAACTCGGCGCCTTACCCACAAAGGCACGGTGCGGGAGTACGTCCGTGAATTTTCCGAGCTGATATTGGAGATCCCGGATATGTCCGCGAAGGATTCATTATTTTCCTTCATGGATGGATTGCAACAATGGGCAAAGCTGGAGCTGCAGCGGAGGAATGTACAGGACCTGGCGTCGGCCATGGCGGTGGCCGAATCACTCATCGAATATAAGAAGCCGGAGAAGGCCACCAGCTCTTCATCGACTTCCAGGCGAACAGGTTCCATAAGGAGAAGCGTGGGGGAGAGAACCGAAGTGAAGAAAGGGAGACCCTTTCAACCATCTAAGGACTTTCGCCCAAAACATTTCGCGAATAGTTCCAAGGATGGGGAGAAACCAAAGATCTCCTGTTTCCTTTGCGAAGGCCCCCACAAGGCGTTTGAGTGCCCGAAGCGCTCCAAGCTCTCGGCGATGATCAATGAAGACGAAGGAAGGGATGCGAGGGATCCACGACTTGGTTCCTTGCAGCTCCTCAATGCAATCAAGGCGAAGGTGGAGGTGCCACCATCCGGACGACGAGAGGGCCGCATGTACGTGCTCGCTAAGGCCAACAACCTTGAAACTAAGGCCTTGGTGGACACGGGTGCGACCAACAACTTCATCAAGGTCGAAGAAGCTCGTAGACTGGGGATAGTCTACAAGGAAGAGAAGGGCTGGCTGAAGGCGGTGAACTCCAGTGCCAGTCCAATCCATGGCGTGGCTCGAGGCATCGAGCTAAGTATTGGCGAGTGGAGAGGCAAGGTGAATCTCTCCGTGGTGTCGATGGACGACTATCCCATGGTGTTGGGGATGGAGTTCGTGGATCAGGTGCGGGCAATTCCAATTCCTAGCACCAACACAATGTGCATCATGGACGAGGGGAAAACGTGCATGGTGAAGGTAATGCGGGAGGAAGAGCTCAAGGCGAAGTCTCTTTCGGCGCTCCAACTGTCTAAAGGAGTTAGGCGACAGGAGCCAACCTTCATTGCTATGGTGAAGGAAGGATGCCCAAGTGTTGGGGAGGAGCCCCCAACCGAAGTGAAGACGGTCCTTGAAGAATTTGGGGACGTTATGCCACCCGAACTCCCCAAACAACTTCCGCCGAAGCGGGAGGTGGACCACAAGATCGAGCTAGAGGCCGGTGCAAGGCCTACTGCTGCGGTGCCCTATCGGATGGCACCACCGGAGTTGGAGGAACTTCGGAAACAATTGAAGGACTTGTTGGATGCCGGATTCATTCGGCCATCCAAAGCGCCATTTGGAGCACCGGTGTTGTTCCAAAAGAAGCATGACGGGTCGATGCGGCTATGCATTGACTATACAAAGCCTTATGAAGTCACTGCCGGACCATACAAAGCCTTATGAAGTTCACACGGATGCTTCAGACTTTGCCATCGGTGGAGTTCTTATGCAGGAGGGGCATCCTGTAGCATATGAGAGCCGAAAACTTAATGGCACTGAACGGAGGTACGCGGTGCATGAAAAGGAGATGACGGCTGTTATGCATTGCCTTCGGGTGTGGAGGCATTATTTGCTAGGGTCCAAGTTCGTGGTGAAGACGGACAATATTGCTTTGAGTTATTTTCTAACTCAAAGGAACTTAACTCCGAAGCAAGCACGGTGGCAGGACTCTAGCGGAATTCGACTTTGTGCTCGAGTACAAACCGGGCACAAATAATGTGGTGGCCGATGCACTAAGTCGGAAGGCGGAACTTGCAGCCATTAGCCAACCACAATTCCCCCTGGTGGACAAATTAAAGGAAGGAATGGAGCATGACCCATTAGCCAAGTCCTTGGTGGAATGCGTCAAAGCCTTGGGAAGACGCTGGCGATTTTGGCTAAGGGATGACTTGCTCCATACTCGAGGGGAACGGGTGTACGTTCCTAAATGGGGAAGTTTGAGGAGAGACATCCTCAAAGAATGTCACGACTCGCGGTGGGCTGGCCATCCCGGAGTCGATCGTACCTTGGCGTTGGTGGAAAGGAGCTACTATTGGCCTCAACTTTACGAGGACGTTCAAGTGTACGTGAGGACTTGTCTTGTGTGCCAACAAGACAAGATAGAGAATCGGGGATCGGCGGGACCGTTAGAACCTTTGCCTACTCCGGAAAGACCATGGGAAAGTGTTTCGATGGACTTCATTGTTTGTCTCCCAAGATCCGAAGGATGCGGTACGATCATTGTGGTGGTCGACCGATTCTCTAAGTATGGAGTTTTCATTCCGGCTCCAAAGGATCGCACACGACAACACCGCCCGACTATTCTTCAAGTACGTGGTGAAGTACTTGGGGCATTCCAAAGACAATCGTGAGCGATCGGGACTCACGATTCACTAGGCGGTTTTTGGACCGGGGTGTTCCGGATAATGGGTTCAGACTTAAACTTTTCAACAAGTTTCCACCCACAAACAGACGGCCAAACCGAACGTGTCAATGGCTTCTATGGAGCTGTCTCCGAGGCACTATGTGAGTGCCAATCAAAGAGATTGGGCCAAGTTCTTGGACATAGCCCAATTCTCATATAACTTGCGAAGAGCGAGTCCACGAACGAGAGCCCGTTTGAACTCGCAATCAGGGCAACCATTGACGCCCACTTCCATCACTCGGGGTACATTGGAAAGAGCCCCGCGGCGTTCAAGTTTGCAAAAGGATGGCATGAACGAGACGGATCTGGCCAGGGCATACTTGGCCAAGGCGGCGAATAAGATGAAGAAGTGGCGGATCAACAAGGAGGCCCTTGGAATTTCAGGAAGGAGACATGGTGATGCTCAAACTCCTTCCCGCGCCAAACCAAAGCACTCAGACAATTGCATAAGGGTTTGGTGCGCCGATATGAGGGGCCTTTCAAAGTACTTAAGAGAGTTGGGAAGGTCTCATACAACCTGGACCTCCCGAAGCTGCAAAGGCATCCAGTGTTCCACGTTAGTTTGCTCAAGCCTTACCACGAAGACTTGGAAGATACGAGCGGACAACGGGCGGTGCGGACACCAACAGCATCAACGGGCAAGACCTACGATAAGGAGATAGAGAAAATCCACTCTCGTAAGTCGTGCCAAGAAGGGCGTAGATCCAAGCCGGGTGGAGTACTACGTCCAATGGAAGAACAGGCCGGTTGAAGAGGCAAGCTGGGAGAAGGAAGAGGATCTAGGGCAATTCTCCAAAGAGATTGAAGAGTACCGGGAAGAAACCGAACGCTACATCCAGCAGTTCGACGAGTTCGAGGAAGCCGAAGACGCAACGAGGACGCTGCGAAATAGGGTGGGGGAGAATGTCACGGACCGAGGCTTATCCTAGCATACTTAGGCCATTTTGGGGTATTTCCCCTTTGTAAAGTGTTGTACTTAGCTTATAGAGTAAGTTGTAGAGATTTTAGATTTCGATCATATATGATGTCTCCTGGCGACATAGCCAAAAACGTGTTAACATCTATATGTAGGGGAGTGATGTTGTAAAGCTTTCAAGCAATCAATACAATCGTTTGTTGCCTTCGTTTAAATCGATCTTCCGCTAAGCGCTTCCCTACACAATTGCTTTACAACGGATTGATGGGTTCCGATCCAAATGCGACGAGTTAGGCTGACCTAGCGTTCCTTCGTACGGGTGGGAACTAGGTGCCGCACGGGTTAAGCTGCTATAAAGGCTGACCCCGTGACACATGATATCTTCGCACACGCTCTGCAAATTATCCAATTGCTGCTCAGCTACTGCTAATATCCTATTAGCTCTTCGATGTTCTCGTAAAGTTCTTTCAATTTCGGGATCTAACGGCAGCAACTCGCCACAAGTGCGATGCATGCACTAAGGAATTTTATCAAACACTTGGCGTGCGCTATAAAAAGTCAAAAACAAACAATACCAAACAGCACCACACCAAATGAAATTAAAAAAAAACAGAAAAGAAATGCTTCCATATCACAAATTAATCAGCTCGCTAAATGTCACCTAAGCCTCACAACAGATTGGTTGCCTTCCAACGGCACCAAAAACTTGACCTAACGATTTTATGTGTGGTATAGGTATGTAGCAAGTGCACTGGTCAAGTAATAAGTGGAGTATTGACACCCCGATTATCGATCCCACAGGGAAGGAACTAGTGCCGAAAGACAGATGATCACTAAACTAACATATTTGATCCATGTCCGAAAAAATGAATTAACTTGTGTAAATAGTTTGAATTCTGAATAGCTAAAGCAACAATGATTAAATCAAATTGTTGGCAAGCAATTGGTATAGAAATTTCAGTGATTAAGGATCTAGGGTCACAATGTTTACCACCCAATGGATTGTAATAATCTGGATTATGTCTCTTATTCTTTATTTAAGTTCTAATTCATGTTCATGTTGATTATCTCCTACCTATCTTACATTTGGTCCATGCTAAGATAGATTTAAGGCTTTTATCCCATTTGATCCATGTGAATAAAAGTGATCAAGGTAGATAAACGATCTAATAGTTGTAGATTTGGTCCATCATACGACATTAAATTTAATTCACTAGTGTTCCACCGTAGACAAGGGCTAAGATTACCTAATTATGCATAAATCAGGCATTTGCTTTTATCCAAGTGAATTAAACAAGAATTGAATTTCATTTCATTAAACAACCATAAACCAAACTGATTACAACATATTGGGGGCTACATTGCTCCCCTAGACTAACAAAACTACTCCATAATCATAATGAAAGCAATAGAAATTACAAGAAAGAACATGATTACAGTACCAGGACAATAAAGGAAGAACCCAAGATGAACCAGGACTCTGTCCTCCAAAGACTCCGGCGTCGCCCAAAATCACTCCTCTTTAACTCCAGTGCCGTCAAGGACAATCCAATCTTTTAGCAATGGCTATAGCTCTTTTTCAGAACTCAGATCAGATTCTCTCACTCAAGATGATCTACAATGCCTCCCAAGCCCCCTATTTATAGGATTTAGTGGGCCAAATTAGGGTTACAAAAGGTGTGCCCTAATTATAAATGTGGTAGCAGCCAAAACGACGTCGTTTTGGTTAGTGACACTATTCGACATTCTAGGCTCAATAAAACTCAAACTACACCAAATTTGACCCCAGTTCTTTAGAGGAAAATGATGAAAACAACAAAACACATCATTTGGAGCTCAAAACTGGCTGCACGCGAGAGTGCACGTGAGAAGGTCCTTTTCGCGTGCAGCTCCAAATCATCCCAAATTTGCTCCAAAGCTTCAGTAGAACTTGTAGAAATCATCCATGCATTAAACTCCTTGCACATGAAACACCTTTTCGCGTGCACCTTCATTTTGCTCTTAGTTTGCTTCCATCTTCTTCCTATAGTTTCCTCTTGAGTGTATGGAGTGATCTAGCCAAGGTGTGTGGGAAAAAGTTGCTCCAAAACCTGCCAAAATCACTCAAAAAGTACAAATATACACCAAACAAGGTCTTCCTAGGGGTTAGAGCAAATATAAGCAAAATACCATGCAAATAGGCTCAAAACATACTCTAAAACACCCTAAATATGGCATAGGATAATGGCATAAATGCGCGTTATCACTCATCCGTTGAGGAAATGGCATAGTGGGCCTCCTCTCCTTTGGCCTTTGTTCATTCACTTCTTTCCCGGTAAGTTGAGTTCCGACTTGTATTTTTGTTGTTTCCTGATCCTTCTTAGCCACCAACTCCTCCTCTGTATCTACTTTCTTTTTTCCATTCTCAGCCACTAAGGGCTGGCTCTGTTCTCCTTGATTAGTTCTCTTCCTAAGCTCCTCAGCTTCCTTCAAGCCTTTGCCACTTCTTAAGGTTATGGCCTTGCAGCTTTCCTTGGGGTTCACTTGGTGTCACTTGGGAAGGAATTAAATGACACCCCTTGATTGGCATTCTGGGCCATGCTTACCAATAACTTTTCCATGTTCTTCGGGGAAGACTCCAGGCTGCCCACTTTTTCTTTTAATTCTCCCACCTCCTTCTTGGTTGCTTCATCCTCAGCTAGGTAATGACGTGGACGATACTGCTGTTGTGAAGGAGCCTCAAACCGTTATGGAGCGTGAGTGTTGGGCTGCTCTTGAAGGAAGTTATCAATGGCATAGGGATTTTGTCTCATCCTTGGTGGTATATATTTATAAGGCACCGAGGTCTACCCCCTCTATTTTGGGTTTTGAAAACCCTGTGTTGTTGTTGGTTATTGTACCTTGAGCCTTGTGGTTGGTAGTTGTTGCTTTGCTATTGTGGGTATTGGGATTGCTTTTGATACATTCCTTGCCTCCCACAAAATTGGCTTCTCCTGCTCCGCTCCAGCCTTGGTCCTGTGCTTGTGGGACCGGTTGTTGTTGTTCTCCAACCTTCAGTGCCAAAACCTCCATGCTCTTGGCTAAAGTACGGATTTGTTCTTGCATATCGTTGGAAGAGTTATCTACTATGGCTGCCTTCTCCTTTGGCCTGGAAACCCTTATGTTAGACCATTGCCAATCAGCTAGTGACAATCTCTCAAGTAGATCAGCTGTTATATCGGGTTCTAAGTTCATTAAGCATCCTCCAGCAGCTACGTTGACTTTATCTTGCGAATGAGACTGCAAACCTGTGTAAAAGGACTCAATCTGAATCCATTGAGGTCGTCCATGCTCTGAGCACCTTCGTACTAAATCCTTAAACCTCTCCCATGCCTCATGGAGAGTTTCCATTTCATCCTGCCTGAACCGGCTAATTTCACCTCTGAGTTGTATCACCTTGGAAGGAGGGAAGTACTTGGACACGAATTTATTTTGCATCTCTTCCCAAGTCGAAATGGATCCAGCCGGCAGGCTGTTGAACCAACCAAGAGCTCTATCCCTCAATGAGAAAGAAAAGAGCCTTAGTTTTATTGCTTCATCTGATACATTATTGATCTTGATGGTATCGCACATCTGGTAAAATCTCATCAAGTGTTGATGAGGATTATCTACGGTTGTGCCTCCAAAGGCATTGTTGCTAACCATGTTGATCAGAGAAGGTTTTAATTCGAAACTGTTCGCTTGGACTCTTGTTTGTCGGATTCCAGAGTAGTGGTCTGACATAGTGGGTCTGGCGTAGTCCAAAAACGTGCGGGGCATGCAACGGTTACCCTCATTAGGATGTTGTCTATTGAAGTTTGCCCCTTGCTGCTGTCCACCTCCTTCTGGTCTGTTTTCAGCCATCAAGTCCAAAATTGTATCTTCTAGACCCTGAAGAGCGTCTTCAGCCTCTTTAACTATGTCCCTAGCTGGCCCGCAATGTCTTCTGAGAATCCGTTCAGGTTCTGGATTATATGGAACAAGGTCTGGCGTCGCATGCACAGCTGGAATTTCGTCTAACACCTGCTGTGCGCTGCTCCGAATATTATCAATCACCTAGTGGGCGCTCCTGAAAAACACCAAGAACACACCCCAGCAGCGCCAAACAATACCAAATAGTGGATAAACACAGAGAATAACACAGAATTTATTTGCTAAAATCACAATTCAAACAAGTTCAATCAATGTTAATAACAAAATCAGTAAACCATTGAATCCCCGGCAACGGCGCCAATTTGATAAATAGAATTTTGCATGCATAGCTATAGTGAAACTATTGTCGTTTAATCCTGTTCTTCAAATAATAATTTAAATCCCCTTATTGTTACTTCTCAATATAGCAGCAAGTAGGGAGTCGAACCACAGAGATTAACTAGGTTTCCTGACTTTTTATCAAATCACTAATTTACTTAGGTCCTATAAAATGTTTTAGCAGATAGTTTTGGAATTTTGCAAATGGTGAACTAATTTTTATGATTTTCTGAATATTAAAGCTATAGAAATTAAAGTTTGATGATGCAGAAATTGCTCTTTAGGTTTGAATTACAGATTTAAGGCTTCTAGGGTCACAAATGCACCACTCCTACATTGTTTCTACTGGTTTTAGTATTCTTGAGTTTGTTTACTGATATGCAAGCCATTTATCAACCAAGGATCTGCAAATGGTCATAGTCAGACCTTTTAGGGCTTCTTTGCATAAATGGTCATCATTGCAGCAGCTCACACAACCAATAAATCACAAGCAAAGATAATGGTCACACAATGCCTGAAGTGTCATAAATCATGATCTGTCCTAGACTAGGACTGATATGATCTAGAAGTGCACGTTCTAGATTATCGAAGTTGAAGAAAGATTCATAAAACATGCAAATAATCATTCCTTAAACTCAGAAATTACCAAGTACCAGTCATTACAGCATAAGGGGGCTACATTGCTCCCCTAGAATTGAAAGACTACTCACACATATTGCAAGTTACAGAGGAAACCCAGAAATTACAATACATCAGAACCTGATTCTAGAGATAAGAAGTGTTTTAAGGCAACTCCCTTCCTCCAGGTGCAAGGTGCATCCAATCTTGACCTTGTTCTTCAAGTTACAGCAGCAATCCCCGCCTTTTTTTAGGTGATTTCCAACTACTCTCCTCTATTTTTCCTTCAAAATCTATCTACCTTCAGCCACCAGCCTCTACCATCTTATATAAGGTTGCTGGACAGGCTAAGGAGTTGACCTAACCCACAGTTGTCAGCTCTTAATCAAAACTATGCAGTTTTGTTTAGTGAACCAAAATTCAACTTAAAATCCAAATACAGCTCAAACCAAGCAAAATTAGTCTAAACTCTAGAAGGGAAAATGATCAGAATGACAAAACACACTGAACTGTGCAGAAATATCCATGTCCGTGACAATGCCCGTGATATGGTGATATCACGGGCAGCTCTAAATGCCTTGAAATTTTGCCCCAAGCTTTGTATCATCATATAAAAGGCAGGGCTTGAATATCAGCCTGCCTGTGATAATGGCCATTATCACGTGCACATGCCATTTTGCCTCCCCATGCTGCCCTCTTTTGCTAAAAGCTCCCTTTTTGGTCCATAAACTAATTTGGCTAATTTGTTTGAGAATAAAATACCTAAAAACCTGCCAAAACAGCTCCAAAACATACACACACGCATATATATATATATATATATATATATATATATATATATATATATATATATATATATATATATATATATATGCAAACAGTCTCTTCCTAGGTGTTGAGCAAGTATCTATGCATTAATGGAACAAATTAGACTCAAAACATGCTCTTTACTGTCTAAAATATGTACAAGAATAACGACATAAATGCATGTTATCACTGACCCAAGTTATATGAAGTGTTCAACATCTAAAAATTGGGACTACAACCAAAGATATCTCGCCACTAATTCTACTTACCTGCAGCCCCAGAATAATGCTAATAACTTTTATGGAGATGGCTATGGAGTTTGGCCTAGTCAAGAAGAATTCAAGGCTGAATATTCTCCACAAGAGGCATCACCCCACCACATGACTGAATTCTTCGAGAAGTGTGATGAGGACACATGGGCAAAGATAATGCACAATAATGATTTACTTTGTTCATCCTCACTCTTTGGAGGAAATGATTTACAGCAGAACTTAGAGTGGCAGCCTGATCCTCCATCACAAGATCTTTATGCAGAAATGAGGGAGTTCTTTTTGAACGTCAACAAGAAAACTGAAAAACAACTCCAAGATATAAAGGTTGAGGGGTTTGCACAACCTACTTCTCCAAATGTTTTATTACCAGAGACAAGAGAAGTGAAGATCGAAAAGACTATTGAAGAATTAGAGGATGAGATGGCAGACCTAGCAGCACGAATGCAGACGATGGTTGGGCAAGTATTAGACAATACACACACCATCAACGCCCGACAACCCATTCAACCTTTATGTAGCAGTAGTTACTACGGAAAACAAGACCAGTTTGTCTTCACTTTTCCATCAGAACAGCTAGCTCTCGCCAATAAAGCTACAAAAGAAGGTCGAGTAGGGATAGCAGACCTATATCCCTACTACAATGAAGTTGTTGTTCCTAGATTTGAAGAAAAAGAAGAGGAGGAAGGAACACTAATTCCAATGACCAGACTACATAAGAATGGCAACATAGGATTTGATCGGGATGGTGTGTACCTGCTTCAAGATGTTCATTCTCGGCTTCTTCATCAAAAATATGGGACTTTGTGGATGATGATGATTCTTCTTATACTGATCCCATTCTAGATCACCACAATGATCTTCGCTAATATTACAAAACCTGAAGTGGTACAAAGGACAATGTCTGACCATGACGAGGTGGCTCTTCCATCTCAACTATTTTGCCCATCTATTGTATCTACTTGTTTTCTCCCAAAAGCTGAAGAACATATAAGCAATTTGATGCCCCAAACTAAACAACCTGCTTTACATTGGTCTCTTCCAGCTAAAGAAAAGGAGGATGGCTTGACCATTTCTGGATTGTTTAAAAAAGAAGAAGAACCACAAACAATGGAGAACCTGGATATGTAACCCCAGAATTTGGGTGATGCTCAGTTTATTTTGATATCTGGAGACCCATCAATCAAAGTTGTTCAGTATGAAGACGATTTGCATGCGTCAAACTTTAAAGAGTTTGTTTGGGGATTAACTTATCCTATGTTTAAAGAGGAAGTGTTAAATGAGGAAGGTACACGCATGAGCGTATTGACTATTCCAATTATGGAGTATATCGAATTTTTGTTGCCTACCCAACATGAGAGGAAAGAGAACCTCAAGTTTGTGGGGGTGCTCTTCATTTCGTACGTGCTCCTGGAGTTCAAGTTGTTGCCACAACAATTCTTTCATCTGATTGTCGTGGAATATGAAACTGCTCAAGTGTATACGGCAAGGATGAAGGCTTACCGTGCGTTGGTTAAACAAACTAAGAACAATCTAACTACAGACTTAAAATAAAGCGCTTCTTGGGAGGCAACCCAATCAATTTCTTTTGCATTTGCTTTATTATTGCTTACTGTTAGCTCACCATTGGTGCAAAGATGGAGTAAAAATGGATGCACATGACCTAATTAATATGCCATACAGAAGAAGAAATTGCTCCTCATGCCTCTAGCTACCTTCCACAGAAATTTCAAAGCCAAAGGAATGGCCCATTAAACTCAGACATCATCAGTCTCTGTAAGGCCCAAGTGCAAGCTCAAGTTTTAAGAAGCTAGGGGACCCATGAAGGGTTGAAAAAAAGTGGAATTTTGGACATCCAACTGACACGTTTTGTTCATTAAAGAGGGCCCCACACACAAGAAAAGTTTCAAGTAAATTGGAACCCATTTGATGCCTCACAGGAAAAGTTTCAAGTAAACTGGGTGCTCACAGGGGAAACATCTGCTGAATTTGTAGCGCGCCTTAGGAGTATGGTGGCCCATGTTATTTTCTACTATAGCTTTCCCACTCAACGGTAAGTGTCTTCTTCCCCCTTCTACCATGCTCTGAGGACATAGCATATTTTTAAGTGTGGTGTGGGGGGGTCACTTGAACCATTTGTTTTGTTGTCTTTATTGTGTGAATGTTTTGTTTTGTTTTATTTTGCGTGATTGATTAGTTGTTGTGCTTGCTTGTTTGAATGGTATGCATGTGTGGTTTGTATGTGAGCAGGCATGGCTACAATGGTATGCAACTTTGGTTGATAGTTTTTGGCCACTTTAAGTATCATGCTGTGATAAAGATGTTTAAGTAGTTAAGGTGTGTTATGAGTTAGTTTGAGCATGTCTTTACTTCTTGCATGATATCACCATGTTTTTAGAGCTGCAATTTGAATAGTAAGCTGAGCATGACATGTTAGGATGAACTTAGTGAACCTTGAAGTTGAGTGCATACTATATAACAAATTTTGTTTTGAGAGCACCATTCGCCATCTTGCCTTTGAGTGAACTTCATGGGTTATTGGGATAATGATTTTGCTCTTGTCATTCAATACTAGCTATTTAAGGGTTGGAGTTGATTAGGCATGAGACTTACTTATTAGTAGCTCCGTGTTTGGTGTGTGATGCTAGTGATGCAAGGACATAAGTCACACTGACTTCCTCAGTGTCCTAGTCTTTTGTGCTTTGATAATGCAAAAAAAAAAAAAACCAAAAACAAAAAGAGTGAATAACCCATCAAGGGAGAGCATAAAATGCAACCTTGTAAGGTTATTATTTAAAAGCAGTGTGAAAAGAGTTGTTGAAAAAAAAAACCACAGTGGCTTAATGTTTATTTGTGTGCTGCATTGGCTATGTTGTTTGGCAGCCACATTGGCTGAAATTTTTGAAGGTGTGTTTGTTAGAATAGTGTGTGAGTTTCAAAAAAAAAAAAAAAAAACAAACAAACAAAAAAATAGAATAGAGGGTATGTTTCTGGTGAACGGGTATTTTGTTAGCGAAACCCAAGTGAGGGTTAAGCTATTAAATCCCTTCTCAAAATATTAATTCCCTTAACTACTGCTAAATAGAATAGCGACAAGAAAGGAGTCGATCCCACAGAGATTACCAAGTTATCTAGCTTTAACTCAAATCACCAAATTAATCTTGCTTAAAACAATGTCTCAGCAAACAAAATTGTGTTTTAAAATTACTTTACTGAAAACAGAATTGCAATTGAAATAACTAAAAACGTTGGATTTAGAATCAAGGATTAAGGCATCTAGGGTCACAATTTCACCTCCCTATGTTATCTCTACTGGTTCATGGTATTAGGGTTGTCTGATTGAAAACATGCTAAACATAAGCCAAGGACAACAAATGGTCATTGAGGTCCTTTTAAGAGTTGTATGCCAGAATGGTCATCTAAACACACAAACATGCAAAGCCAATAAATCATACTTGCAAAAGGATAATGATCACACCAATTACAAATAAGTTATGAATCTCAATTCGCCCCAGACTAGGGCTAAGAATACCAAGGTGTACATCCAAAGATAGAAATTAAGAACAGATTCATAAAACATACAAAACTCAATCATTAAACCCAATATTCATAAACACAACAAAGCAACAAGGGGTTACATTGCTCCCTAGATTATAAGAACTACTCACGCATGATTACAAACAAAACCATAGCGGTAAAAAGCTAAACATCTTCTTAATCCACGCGCAACAAGGCTTCAAATCCGGTGCTCGTGTATTGACTACGCTAAATCCCCAATCTCGTCCCACTCAAAACTATGCATGTCAAGTGGATGCATGTGCTCGTATAGTGACTTAAGCTAAAACAAAGATCATCACCCGGTAACACGCCTCATACCTCTGCACAGAGGGCGGAGGACACCCGCCATCACGGCGACGTGACATGCCACACTGGGCAAATGTGAATCTCATCTCAAGGGGCAAAGCCATAATGACTCGTCCATACTACCTCGATTCCCGCGTTTCGGGGTTCTTATCTCAAGCTCCCCGCGTTTTCTCGGGGGTCCTCGCATACACATTTCAACATATCTAACTCAATAAACATAACCCAACAAACATAGTATAAACATGCAACTCATTCAACATACGGAAAACTCAACTCGAATGTAAAACAACAACATAGTCTCTTAACAATCAAATCATTACACATAACATCACCTAACTCCTCATGGTCCCTGAAGTCCACACATTTCTCCACCTTCATATCCGGGATCGTAACAACTTTTCAAGGAAGCTTATCCACCTCGCGGGAGCCCAAAATAGGCACTTACGTGATAACCTATTCTCACGTGCGGAGGCAAATTAACTCAAACATCATTCTAACCATCCCGAAGGTTGCGGACGATTTTTAGCCAAAAACAAGGTTGCACGTGAAAAGGTCATTTCCACGTGCGAGGTACTTCAACTCATATGCCTCTAAGGAAGCTCCACCTAAAGTTTGGGGCTATTTGGAGCAAGAATGAATCTGCAAGTGAAAAGGCTTTCTCACGTGCGGGTTTGAAAACCTTCCTTTTGTCATTCTAATCATTTTTCCCTAAAGAACCATCCTCAAATTCGTCTTAGTTTAGAAGTTATTGAGGTTCTAAGCCCATCACCTGGGTCTAAAACCAACTTTTGGCCTCACTCTCATATGATTTCCCAATACCGGAGGCCTTAGCCAAGCCAAATCTAAATAGTTTCAAGACAATGGGTATACAAATGACCCCTAACCCAAAAGTATAATTAATCTCCTCAAAGATTCGGAAATAGAAAAAACTCAAACAAAAACCCCAGATCATCCATAGGCTCAAGGTGGAATTTAGAAACTTCCAATATATAAATGTTATTCTAGAAATCTAAGAGAGGGACTACGAATTAGAAAAACCTTAAATCCCCACCTCGTATTGCGGAAAAAGAATTTTTCTAGGAATTAGCTTCCAGCCACGAAAAGATCCTTGATTGCCGGAAATCTCACTTCCCAACCTCGGATCGTCTTCTCCTTCTCTTCCTCGGGCCTCGACCCTTTCCCTTAGTCGAAATTTGCGGATCCTCTCTCTCTCTCTCTCTCTCTCCTGCGGAGTGGCAGTACTAACAAAGAGTAGGGTTTGGTTTCTCCCTTTTTTTTTTCTTATTATTATTATTATTTTGTTTTTAATAGAAGCCCAAGACCAAGTGCAGCCCAATGGTTAAGTAAACCCAAGAAGAAAGGCCATAATCCACTCTCTCTCATATTGGGTTTTTCCTCAGGGAAGCCCAAAGCTCAAAATACAAACCCAGGTAATTTAAAAGTAAATATAAAATTATTTGTGAAATCCCAAAAATACCCCCAGGGCCTAAAATCCCAAATTTAGTCCAATGCAGTCCAAAATTCTCCATTTGATGAGCACATCATTGTGTTGATATTCATTTGTTAAAATAAGGTCTCTAACTCAAGAGGTATCTCTAGGCCCTCAAATACGAGTCCTTACATCCTCTCCCCCTTAAGGCTTTTTCGTCCTCGAAAAGAAAATGCGGAATCAAAAGAAACAACAACCACAACCAAAGAATAGACCATTAACACAAATGAATACACGCATCAAACAAACGGTTGGACAAGTACGACTATGTTAATGTTTCCTCTCCCCCCCCCCCCCCCCCCCGGTTGTTCGTCCCCAAACAGGTCAGGGTAGTGAGCACGCATCTCCTACACGTTCCCAAGTCTCTTCCTCCATACCGCGGTGTTTCCACAACACCCGAACCACGGAATAGTCTTACCGCGTAGTTCTTCCAAGCGCCTATCAAAATACGGATTGGTGCCTCAACAATCTCACGTCCTCCCCAATATCCAGGGTACTCCAATCCCAACACATGTGTGGGATCTTGATGGTATTTTCAGAATCGGGAGACATGGAAAACATCATGAACTCGCCCTAACGGGAGGTAATGCCAACATAAGCAACGGGTCCAACTGCTCAAAATCTCGAATGGTCCATGTATCGTGGAGATAACTTGGATCCCTTTCCAAATTGCTTATGCCCTCTCCATGGAGAAACACGAAGAAACATGTGGTCTCCAACCAAAAATTCCAATGGTCCCCGTCGTCGGCGATCCGCATAAGACTTTTGTCTACTCTGGGGTAGTAGAAGTATTTACCCAATCCGGTTGAACTTTTGCCGTGGCCTGGACCATCGGAATCCCAACATAGCTGCCTCTCGCCTCGCCCAACATAATGGAGATCGGCAAGGTCCCCGTACAATGCCTCAAACGGGGCCATCCCAATAGAAACTTGGTAACTATTATTAAATGCAACCCTACCCAAGGAAGGTGAGAAGCCCATGATCCCCCCTAATCAAGCACACAAAATCCAACAGTCTTCCAACGCGTTTGAATGGTCCTCTCGCCCGTCCATCGATCTCGGGATGGAAACAGTATCGAATTAAGCGCGTCCCCAATGCCTTCGCAAACCATTCCAAACCGAGAAGTGAATGGTGAATCTGTCGAAACGATAGACAAAGGCACTCCATGCACGCACATCTCATCAACATATAGCCGGCTCAATGTTCCAATGGAGTTCGCCTCCCGAACCGACCAAGAAATGGGCCGATTGAATGGTCGGTCTACAATGACCCATCATATCCTCCCCCGAAAGTGGTAGGAAGTCCGTCACAAAATCCATGGTAATATGCTCCCACTTCCACTCGCCTACAGCAATGGGCAGTACCGACGCAACAGTCATTGGTGCTCTGCCCTTTACTTGTTGACAAGTAAGGCACCCGGAAACAACCAAATCTATACACCTCTTCGATCCGCGGCCACCCCGGGGCGTGCGCACGCATGATACATCTTAGTCCCTCCTGGATGCACGTACCAAACGAGAATGATGAAACCCTCATCACATCCCGCTTAAGGAGGGCGGTACTATGAACGTCCCGGAAATCTCGGCTACGTGCTCGGTCCTTTGTCCATTCCTCGAGACGGTTCACCGGCCTCTATGCTGGCCCGGATAACTTCACGGTCCATGTCCCCCAACTGTCCCTCATGGACACGATGGTATAACTCTCGCATTACAGCAATAGAATATGAGATTGCTCCCCACCGCTAAAATCGTGTACTCTCAAGCTTGCTAACTGTTCCATCATTTTCCATTCTCTCATGGAAACCTCGGCTTTCCGCTCACTACAGGTCGTCTGTAACCACATTCCCCTTTCGGGTGTGTAGGAGAGTGTAAAGTCAAACATACGCAAGTACTCCACCCATCTCCTCTGTCTCAAATTCGGGATCCCTCTGGTGAAGATATCTTAGACTTTTGTGGTCGGTGTATACCACAAATTTCTCCCCCAACGAGGTAATGTTGCCACCACTTCAAGGCAAAGATAGCTACTAAGTAATTCAGATCATGCGTTGGGTAATGCTCATGGGGCTTAAGCTGTCAGGAGCCATAGTTATGACTTTGTGTTCTCGCATCGAACACCCCAATCCAACGCGGGATGCATCTAATACACCTCGTAAGGCACTCCATCCCGTGGTAGACTCAAAACCGGTGCAAGAGTCAAACGAGTCTTGATTCCTCAAAAGCTTCGCTCGACACTTGTGTTGTCCACTCGAATTTAACTCCCTTTCGTGTTAGGCTATTATCAGTACCCTGTAACCGAGAGAACCACTTCCTGCACGAAACGCCAGTAATATCGCCCAGGACAGAAGCTACGGATCTCAAAAACATTCGTGGGCCTTTTCCAAGATGATCACGACTCAATCTTCTTGGGACCACTCCCAACTCCCTCGGCAAGATACCACATGCCCAAGGGAAATGTACCCCTTGCATCCGCAAGTTGCACTTCCTGAATTTAGCCTACAACCGGTGGTCCCGGAGCGTCCGCAACACCACACTCTCAAATGCTCCTCATGCTCCTCTCGAGTCCTTGAGTATACAAGGATATCATAATAAATACCACCACAGAAGGAATCCAGGACACGGGGCAAATACGATTCATCGGGTGCCTGAACACTTCCCATACGTTCGTGGCCCCAAAGGCATCATAACCATTCATAGTGCCCATATCTACACCCGAAAGCAACTTAGGAATATCCTCGCTCCCGACCCTCACCCGATGATACCCGGAACCAAACCAATCTTTGAAAACCACTGTGCCCCACTCAGTGGTCAAACAAATCATCAATCTCGGCAAAGGGTACTTGTTCTTTACGATCACTGTTCAAATTTTTCGATAATCAATGCGAGTCGTAGTGAACCGTCCTACCTTTGAAGAACAAGATCGGAAGCACCCCAAGGTGATGTACTTAGTCTAATGAAACTTTTATCTCCCACCTCCTTTATTTGCTTTTGAAGCTCCCTCAACTGCGGGTACCGGAGCCCCATATGCACCGAGAGGGGGGTGAATCGGTGTATCAATTTAATTTTTACCCCTTTTCTTATTTACCCCGATGACTCTTTAGTACTCAATTACGTGTTCGTATGCCAAATAAAAAGAAACAACAAAGACAAGGCACACAACAATTACGTGGTTCACCCTCTAATGTGTAGAGCTACGTCACGGCGTGATTAGCAATTTGCTAACCACGGAATCTTCACTATGCGATTTAGGATAGCACACTACTACCCAAGGCTGTCGCCTCGATACATGTTTAGGGTCTGCCCTTGGGTTCACTACCCAATTACAATCTTCTCACAATCAAAACAATGATTGAATCTCCCCGATTCGAACCTTACAATCATAACAAATTGATTTCTCAAATTTCGTGAACCTAAACAACCAAAATGTAAGTTGATTTTTGATCACCAACCTGTGAGAAATCAAAATAAACTCTTGTTGTTGTATCTAACCCTTTAACTCTAGGGTTCTTCCTTCCACCTCTTGAATGATCGAACACGCTCCTTGTGACCGGATCTTGATCTTCGGTTGATTCACGAACATTATAGCTCTCTTTTTCTCAAATATAATCAATAAAATTGCTCGAGCTATCTCTCCAAAAACCCACACAAGATAGACGAAAATCATGGTATATATATCACCATATTACCCTAATCTCCTCCCATATAATCGACCAGCTCCCGACCATTGATCTCTTTCTTTGAGTTAATTTCCACCCTTGGATCTAGGTTAAAGCCTCTCTCTTAACCTAATCCGACAAATCTCATACATTGATCTAATCTTGAATATAATATTATCCATAGGATCGGAAACTTATTTAAATGAAATAATCTTAACCATTGGATCAAGCTCACCTTAATCAACGGATCTCGACCATACACGGCGAACTCGATCTCGCATGTGCTAATGTCGGTATATTGACCATAACTTTCTCCCACAGAGCTCAAATTCACTTGACAAAAGCAAGATGTAGATCCTTAAGTCCTCTTCCTCCCCTAAAAAATGGTGAAATTCCGAGCCAAAAATAAGCCTCGCACACATCATCCATTTTGCACACGATATCACTTTAGATGGCTATTTTGACTAGAAGAAGGTCTCAAACTTTTTCACGTGCGGAATAAAAAGTTGCTCCAAATAATGTCATAAACATGTCCTCAAAATTTCAGAGCAATCGGACAAGAATTGCCTTTGCACTTATTATGGGCTTTTCACGTGCGAGCCCAATTGGCTCAAAATTAGGCCATAAACATGTCCTCAAAATTTCAGAGCAATTGGACAAGAATTGCCTTGCACGTGATATGGGCTTTCACAGTGCAGCCAAATGTGCTCCAATTCTCTAGTGAGTCCCCCATAACTATAGATCAATAATGCCTTCGCAGCTTAATATTGATTGTAGGTCCAAACATCATTAAAAAACTATTTTTGCATGTGATAATATCTCGCTTCTCTAGGACCTCCTCTTTCTTTCATATGGTGCAATCACAAGGTTGACAACAATGACAACACAATCAAAATGCCAACTCTCAACAACTCACATTGGGAATAAACAATCTCCCCCTTTGGAATTGTTGGTAACCACAAGCAACCATAATGGGTCATAATGGGTTCAATCTGTAACTGTTGAACTACACATAACATAGATCAATCGAAATCCCCTTCAATATTATATTACACCTCTGTAACAATTA